>JABSNV010001293.1:107500-122955 GCA_024085815.1 Flaveria linearis | reverse complement strand
AGGTGTTAGGGTGTGTGCTAGCTCGCCTTCTCCCATGGGCAGGCGTCTATGTTTTTGTTACTTTGTCTTCTTTGGTTGTTGTTGGGTCAATGACGGTGGGCTTATCTTCATCTGAAACATCGTCGTGTGTTACCGACCCGACTTTCTCATGCTAGAAGGAAAAACCCTAATATTGCTATCTTTTAACTGTTTTGTTTGTTTTTATTGGATATTACTTCCGTTTTGATGTTTATGTGATTAAGCTATGGATGTTTTCAACTCTTTGGCCAAGAGTTGTTTGCAGTGGCGGACCTAGGGCCCTAGGATGGGTGTCAACCGACCCCATGAAAAAAAAAGTCTAGGTACATATATGTAATCGGAATCTAAACGACCCCCAAATTTTTTCACACCAACACCCATGAATATTTTTGTGATCTTAACTTCAAGTTATACTTATCATATACTTGCTAGTGCTTTATGAAAAATTAACTTCAAATTATACTCATCATATCCTTGCTAGTGCCTTATGAAAGGTTTTGGAAGAAATGTTGGTTATTGAAAGTGAAGATGAAAATAGGAAAAGATGATTACTCATATAGCTAGAAAACAAAAAATAAAATACATAGACTTCTTTCTTTGCAAAACATTTCTTTTCTTTGTCTTCTTCTTTGTTCTTTTTCTGGTTGAGTAGTCGACATTGAGTTAATCTTTTGTGAGGTAGAGAATAACTAAGAACAAAGAAAGAATTTAACTGAACAAGAGGTTGTGTTAGGTCATTTTCTTGAGAACCAAATAAATTAAATGATCTTTTTTGAGACTTAAACTACATTTAGTAAATTAAAAATGGTGTTTCTTGCATTGAATGATACTCTTGAAAATACAAAATACATTAAATAATATTTCTTGAAAACTAAATAAGTTAAATATTTTATTTTATATTTAAACAAATTAAAATTATGTTGGTATACGACACCATGCGGGATATTTGATAATTTTTAATGTTATTTATTATGGTAGTTAGTAGTATGAATTTTTTTAATTAATCGTATTTTTCGTTAATGTGTCAACTTAAGCTCTAGTGCACCATCTTTTTATTTTACTTGATTATACATAGTAGAGCAAAGTAGCCAACATTTTTTGTTACTGTAACCAACGTTTATTTATTAAGGAACAAAAAAAAACTTTAATTAACCAACTTATAACTACCCTAAAAACCTTTAATTATTTTGATGTCCGATTCAATCAACAAAAATTCCAATAACAGACTCAATCTGACAAAAAAATATCAACGACCCTACTTGATAGTAAATCCCTTTTTGTAGACATATGAAACCAAAAATTTTCGACACCCATAAATTAATTTTCTAGACCCGCCACTGATACTTGTTTACATGGTACAGGTTAGGATTTACACTTGAGTCGCAACCACATAACACTATTCATTTTCATTGTATTATTTAACAGTGTTCATTTCATTATATTATTAACTATATAATAATAATAATAATATTAACAATATAATATAATTAAACAATTATTAATTCTAGCCCCAAGTAGTGATTACTAAGAGTACCAACTTTCTATAAGATATCCAAAAATCATGCGCATCAATATAAACTTTCATTTCATAATTAACACAAGAATTTATGTCAGGACGCTCCATAACAGAAGCCATACACGTCATAAGGAGGATATAGAGAAATATAGAGAAAAGAAAGGGACCTCCATATGGTATTAATTGACCTAGAAAAGCCTATGACAGTGTGCCGCGTCAACTCATTTGGGAAGTCTACGACTTAGAAAGTACCAGAGAAGTATATCAAGTAATAAAGGATATGTATGACAGGGCAAAACGTGTGTGTGAGCACTAGTCGGAGACACAGACTTTTTCCCGGTGGAAGTGGGACTGCACCAAGGATCGGCTTTGAGCCCATTTCTCTTCATAGTAGTGTTGGATAAGATGACCAATTTTATACAAGAGCCAGTACCGTGGTACATGTTGTTTGCGGATTAATTGTCTTAATATCAGAATCTAAAACGATGTTAAACGAGAGGCTAGAACAGTGGAGAGCAGCACTAGAGCGCAGAGGATTAAGGATGAGTCGCTCTAAGACGGAATACATGCGTTGTACATTAGTGGTGAGGCTGAAGAGGACACCCAAATCAGTATCCAGGGTATGACGGTACCACAACGTCTAGGTTCAAATACCTAGGCTCGTACGTACAGGATGACGGAGAGATACACAGCGATGTAACCCCCGTGTTCAATCAGGATGGTGCAAGTGGAGAGCAGCATCTGGGATGTTGTGTGATAAGAGGTTCCCAACAAAATTAAAGGAAAAACTATACAGAGTGGCAATACGCCCAGCTATGTTATACGGAACAGACTGTTGGGCCATAAAGAAATCGCACGAGAGACAAATAGGCGGATGTGTGGACACACAAGACTGGACCAAATAAGAAACGAAGTGTTTCGACAGAGGTTAGTGGTGACTTGTATCACAGATAAATACGAGAGGAAGACTAGATGGTTTTGGCCACGTGAAGAGAAGGGCGATGACAGCTCCTGCTAGAGTAGTAGAGAACGTCACTTAGAGGGTAGGAGAAGTAGAGGAAGACCTAGGTTGACTTGGGACGAGGTAATTAGGCGGAATATGGTAGACTTGCACATATCTGAGGACATGATCGAGAATAGGAGTGCATGGAGGCGTAGAATTAAATTAATTAAGGACTTTTAGTGGAAAGTGAGGGTGGGAAGGGTAGACGCAGATTGATGCGGTCTCCTCCAGTGAGATGTAGATTTTCACAACCTGCTCTTATACGTGTTACTTGCCGCCTATTTCTTGTACGTACTTTCTAATTCTTATGTGATTTATACCTTGGGTGGTATGCCTTATATTTTGATCGATATTTTTATTGCTTTCGTTATCGAGCCGGGGGTCTCTTCGGAAGCGGTCTCTCTATCTCCCAAGATAGAGGAAAGACTCGCCACCACCCGCCCCTCCCAGACTCTACTCATCACGTGTGATTTATCGGGTACGTTTTTGTTTGTTTTGTTTTGTTTATTTCATAATTAAAATTCATTGAGAAAACAAATGATCATACCATTAAACAACTTAACATTCTTATTAATTTATTTCTAGTAGAGACGCCTACAAATGGTGAGACCACGCCTAAAGGAACTATGGAGATGTCAATACGAGGGTCGGCCGCAAGTGATTTGTTAAACTTATGGTGCTCGCTCTTCCCTCTTTGAATTCATCAGGAACAGATGACTCCGGTTGTGCCACTGATCCGAACCAAAGTGTGTTGTCATACGCCACGACCCCGTTCACCTTCACTAGCTTCATTATTCGCTCATGATAGTTGATATAATTGATCTTGTCCGCATCAACAAAAGCAAAGTCAAAACTTTCTTCATTGTCCGGCTAAAAAAGAAAGATAGATTAACAGATAATTATTACAACTTAGATTGAAATCAAACCAATCAATCTAGATATACAGCATAGGCCGCCCAATCTATTTCAAAACTAAAGAAATTTATGTCAAGTTTTTTTTTAACTTATTATTATCTCAACAAACATAAGTTTTATCCGTAACTTACATACTGTAATTATAGATTAGAAAGTTTATAATTAACAAAGTTAGAATTAAATAGAGGTGAGCAGATAACTGATTTAACCGAACCATAACCGAATTAACTGCATTAAACCGAACCAAATTAACCGACGGTTCGGTTAAGCATAACCGATTAACCGCATATTGCGGTTCGGTTTCGGTTTTGATGTGCAATTAACCACATTAACCGCACCGAACCAAAGTCATTAATGTATAATAACTTTACAATACTTCTCGTGATTTTACTAGAATTTCATATATTCTTCCTTTTAATTCTCATTTATAAAAATATTTTTACATAATGGATTCCGTTATTTTGAAGAGAGGTCATAAACAAACAGAAGCAATTCAAAATGCGCGCACATTGTTGTATGCACACCCCCGACTTTGGTTTCTGCTTTAGCAATACCTTAAAAACAAACCATATCATGCACTCACTTATAAATTGGTCCAAATTTAGTCTAACATAATTTATTAGTTAATATTTTGGTTTAAAATCATATGTTAATATATTGTCAATTAACTGAAATTAACCGCAAATTAACCATAACCGGTGGTTAACCGAAGTGCGGTTAACGGAAGTTTCGGTTATGGTTACGGTTAAAAAAATGGTATTAACCGAACTTGCGGTTTCGGTTTCGAAAATTGTATTAACCGCACCAAACCGCACCGCGCACACCCCTAGAATAAATAAGTAACAATTTAAGAATCTTTGAAATTATTGGGTCTAAGAGCATTCAGAGCCTGTTCCCTAAATTGATGTGTGTATTTCATATGTTTATGGTATGCTTGATTATGAGTGAAAGATATGAAAAATTTATTGTTAATATATATATTTTTGGGAAACAATGTTCAAAACTATATAATGTTATTAATATATTTTAATTAGTTGTGAGTGAAGTAGAGAGAAAAAGTAATTATAAAAGTATAAAAATATTATTTAATTAAAAAGTAGAGATAAAAACTAGTGATATTTAGTGTAATTTTACGAATAAAAAATGGAGAATGAGTTGTGTGAATGTTTTAAGGAGTAAAGTCGTAACTTATTTTTTTATGAGATTGTGGCCCTTATCTCGTCTTTCGTGCTTTTTATAACTTTTCGGACTTGGTTTTTTTACCCTTAAAGACCACTTAACCCTACGACTTACTATAGATGAAACTTACGTTTTCTAGCAATTTATCAAGAGCCGATAGAGCCTTCGATTCGATGAACTCAATCTTATGCTCCACACCAGCCTTTGTATAATGGGACGACCGATCTCATACGCTTCGCGATCCATATCAATCGCCACAATCTTCACCAAACGTTAATGCACCAATGTATCACATGTCAACATTTACATACAATCAAATATAAAATCCACCAAACTTCAAAATTCACAAACAATCAAATATAAAATTCACAAACAATCAAATATATTACCAAAATCACAAACCAACCTTGCCATCATCAGGAATCGTTAACGCAGTTAAAGCAGGGAGTAACCCCGTAAAGACCCCGACCTCTATCGCCTTTTTCGCCCCGACGAGCTTCAACAAGACCGATCATCTGCCTGCATCTGGTGCAGTACCCTCACAGCCCTGCAAATCAGAAATCTTTAAAGTTTCAATTTTTAAAGTTGAACCCCATATTCATACAAGATGTTATTTGCTTAAAGAAGATCAAGATCCCATGGATGTGAAGCTGTGAGAGTTCGAAGCTCCTTCAATGGCTCGGGTTCACGAGGGTACACATTCGCCTCCAAGATGTACTGCATATATATAATTACATAATTAATATCAATCACAAGATTATGCAGTGGTGAGTTTTGAAGTGAAATTGAGATGAGAAGATGAATTAGTAGACCTTGTATAGTTCATGAGTCTGCAATAAGCCTTTGGGTTCAGTTGGTTTCTCTGGTGGTACCATTGGCTTCTCGGTGCCATTGCTTCGGTGTGTGTGGAATTTGTGAAACACAAGAGGCTCATTTATGGGCCCATTTCTCATCCAACATAAAGTATTATAATATGGCAATATTATTATTTTATTGTTATTATTTTTATTAACTGTTAATTTTTTCATTAGGGTATTATTATTTTAATTATTATATTTCACAATAGAAGAAGGTTTAAACAGCTGGGCTAGCCCAGTTGGTCACCTCGATAAGGGATAAGGACAAGTGACCAATAGGTCGCGGGTTCTATCCTGAGGGGGGTTTACCCACATTCGGTGGGGTTTCCTGCCCGGGTACCGAGTCGGGTCCTGGAGGCGCTCCGGGTAAACCGGGGGTCCGGCGTTTGATCGCGGTAAGTCTTACGGGCACACCCACACCAGTGTGGATCCAGGGACTCGAACTCACCGGCTTGTGGGGTGACCTCGGGTCACTACCGTTGAGACGTTTACCTTCCAAAAAAAAGGTTTACTTTATTAAAATATCTAAAAAGATAGTCAAACCATGAATTTAAAAGGCTTGCGTGCGTCTAGAAGATTTATATGAAAATGTAATAACTAACACACGTGAGAGCATTCACATCCCATTCTTATCTTATCTATAAAATTACACATGTGAGAGCATTCACATCCCATTTCTTATCCTATTCTTATCTTTATCTATAATTTCACGTGTACAAATGACGGAAGTAACAACACAATCACATATCGATTTTGTGTCTCTGTTTACCTCTGATGACAGTATAGAAATAAATGTTACAGGCGTGTTGAAAAAATAATACTAGTGTATTTGTTTTTTTCGTGTATTGACATGCTCACGAAATTAATTTTCAGGTATACCAATAAGAATTCTCATATCTATCTTTTTGGTTTGCCTTTTATTGTTATATTAATTGATTGTAATATATCATTTCTCCCTCTTCAAAAGTCATATTCTTATAATTGTATTAAGAAAATACACACCAAGTATGACACTTAAAAAGTTGTTTTATAATAGAATCTTTGAGTTTATACCTCTTATACTTACATTATTCTGTACTTTTTCAGAAATTTACTGCACAATACCTGGATGAGTAGTATGTCTAACTAAAAGTAAAATAGAAAATTAATAAATCAGATTAAATATCTGGTTTTAAAATAATAAATACATTTATTATTATTATTATAAATAAAGACAAGGAATTGAATATATTATTCAACAAATCTTTCATAAAAATGAAATTAAATGTGACGTGTCTATCACATAAGGAAAGGAGTAGTTGGCTACTTGGTCAATTTTGAGCCACAAGTCTTACCAACTCTGTTGTGCAAAATTAACAAAAGGTTGCTCGAGTGTCAGTGTATTAATTCTCTCATTAAAGTTAAAAAAAGAGGGTCCCCTTTATTTAGACACCCCTTAATTTTAAATCAACACCTCTGTACCCTATACGCGCGTATGGTCCATACGCGGCGTATAGGGTACATTGTTGATTTAACGTTTTATACCCTATACGGCGCGTATGGTCCATACGCGGCGTATAGGGTATGTTGTTGATTTGACGTTTTATACCCTATACTCAGCGTATGGGACCATACGTGGCGTATAGGGTTTGACATTTTATACTCATACGTGACTTATGACCCTACGTGGAAGAGCTATACGCCGCGTATGGAACCATACGCGCGTATAGCTTATATTTATTTTTTTTTAATTTTTTGAGTTTTTATTTTAATATATACAATATGAATACAATAATAAAATTAAATTAAATATATAATCGCATATTACAAATTATAAATTATAATAAATTTATATAAGCCGGGGTTCTCGGTTATTCTCTATTATTGCGTTATTTCGAGATACGAATCATATACATATCTCCCATTCTGCAGCACGTACGCTTCGGTTAAGAATCCAAAGATTACTTAATGTTGGCATCGATAATCTCCTTCTAACTTAACGTGGACGAAATGATTGTTGTTGACATGAACAATCGACACGATATGATGAGGCATGACAGTTTTCGGATCAGCCCATAATGGAAAAATGTTTGACAACCATTATTGCTTAGTAAATGAAGAATAACCCCAAACTTTTGAGCAACCACTAATCCCGTATACGGCATTATCATCCAATGTTCTTCTGGTGCAGGTTCCACACTTTGCCAATCGATGGTGTGACGTAATTCGTTATACTGTCCGGGGTACAAAGTATCGAAAACTTCTCTGTACTCCAATTCATGTCTGTCCAACTCTTCTAAAAGCTGTGTCCGCACATACATCCACTTATTTTCGTCAAACCCTAAGCCTAAAGCTATTGATCGAAAACCACAATTCCCATCGGGTCGGACATCTCGTATACGTGAATATACTGATAAAAGATTGACGGAATCCAATTTTTTAACCTGTTTATATTGTTTAATTGGTTATCTCCGACAATCGAAGAAAACTCATTAGTACCCCGTGATACTTTAGATGATGTTGAACGACTACGTTGCATGGCAGGCTTCTGCGGCTTTACAGCTGAACTTGTTCTTCCGAAATGTGAGACGCAATAAACGAGCTATGTCTCGGCATGTCGCACGTACTTTGTTGAGTGTCGTACTTTTGTTGTTGAACCTTTAACGTTGACGACCGCGAATATCTGTTTGAACAACAGGCGCTTTTTTGTTATTTTTCCATGGATACACAATTTTTTTTTATTTTTTCCACCACAACTAAATTTTACAGCTGCGGGTTGTGTCATTATTGTTGTTTCACCCGTTCCATTTCTTCTCAACATCAACTTTTCATCCACCGTATATGATGGCTTAATGTTATCAGCTTCGTCCAAAATACGTCAATTGCATCTAATGGAATTTTAGTGCCTGCATTATAAAGTATAATTAATACATAATTGTCACTTTAATAGAAAAATGATAATGATGGAGCGACTATTACCAGAATGTTCATATTTTTCCAGCCGACAAGCACAAGGCAAGCCACAACTAGTGAAAAGATGACACCACATGTTGCATTTGCAGAGCGCATCACATGCAATTTAGTGTTTTCGGCAACTAATAAATCAAGAGCTATGTGTGAAACCTTGCCTCTTAAGTAATCAAATAGCGGAAGTTTATGATGATTCATGGTTTTAATTTTGCTTGTCTCAAAGCTTTCTTTTAAATTTACCTCTTGTGCGTTCACCAATTGATCTACAAACTCCACAAGTCTATCCAGTGAGCTATTTGTTGATTTAAGATATCTTTTTAAATTTGCATGTTGACTCTCCACCCTATTTGTTGTGCGTTGGCCAAAATTGCGGTTCAAGTTAGTCCAGGCTGATACAAACATTTCTTTGTAACTCTCTAACCAGTTTCTGTTTATATATGACAATACCTCTGAAAATATAATAAATCACGCTTAAATTATATATTGAAAATATAATAAAATAATTAAATATAATAAAAACTTACTTTCTCGATTCGCTTCAACTAATCGTTCGTAAAGAAGGTTATAGTTATACTCGTAAATCTCCGCCGTGGGAGACTCACACAAACGTGCCCATGCATATTTAAACTTTCTCCAGTCATCTTTCGTAAAACTTGCTTTACAGTGTTTCGCGATATTTCATCAATATGCCACCTGCATAAACACTTTGAAGCATTCGGAAACACTTTAACACATGCGTTCATTAAGCGAGATCTCTGTCTGTTATTATGACGCGCGGCTTCATACACTTGCTTAACGTATCTTTCAATCTATTAAGCACCCATTCAAAATTATCTTCCCGTTCTTTGCTAATAAACGCATGAGCAACACAAAATGTCTTGTGTGTGGAGGTCACACCAACAATCTGAACAAACGGAAGCTTGTACATGTTTGTTTTATATGTAGCGTCTATCATCAGCACGTGCGGAAATGCACGCCAAGTGTCGTATGATTTAGGATGACAAAAAAATATATCTTCTACGACATTAGTATCGGGATCTTCTCGGTGTAATAAACATACCTTTTAATTGAAAAAGGAAGGAAAATTGATGTTGTAAGTGAGGATACAAATACAAGTTAGGCTTCATTTTAATTAAGTCTATTGAAAAAAAAACCTCGGGTGTAATAACGTACCTTTTAATAGATAAAAGGTTTTTCTAAGACTTGCATTGGTGTTTCACCGACTTTTCTTTCACTTCTTATCTTATATTGAGCGTTGTATACGTCTCTGGTTATTGATGCGTTATTAGGATTTTGCTTTTTAATAGCTGATAAGATGCTACGAGGCTCCATGTTCTGATCAGTAAGCTGCTCCACTAAATTGTATTCGTTTTGAGAAAACCTTCTTACAAAGGATGCCCCTCCATATGTTGAGCAGGATCATGTTATGTTCGTCACTTCGCACCTCTAATTTCCACGAACGACGTTTGTTGTCGTATATCCCTACCAATTTAAAAGACATCCGATTTTTTTGCTACCAGATCGTCTAACTGTCGCTTTACTTTTGTGTTCGCCCGCACGATCACAGATAAGCCATACCTTTACGACCTGACCTTCTTTTTTCTTTGATCTTCGTGTAATAATAACGTAACCATTATCACGTCCTCTATTAACAGCCCACAGACTAGCTCATCGAGAGATAAAAAATTTGAGATGTTTCAAACGATACTTTTGTCGTTTGTTTTTCATCACTCGAGAGTATATTATTTTGTTGCGTGTCGTAAGTTGACTCTCGGCAAAACTCAACTTCATCATCGGGAACATACGATTGGTTTAAATCTGGCAGTCCTGTCTCGTAAGCAGATTGAACGTACGCATCATCTTGATTACTATCCACCACGAACGAATATTCATTTGAATATTCATTTGAATATTCACCAAAAAATAGTTACCGTCCCAAAACGACATACCGAACGAATAAAAAGTGTGATATTTTGAGAGAGAAATACGTTTGGGATTTACAGAATCGAAAGCATATCGAAGTGTTATCGAAATCGTTGTTATATAGGTGAAAACGAATCTTGGGTCATGTCATATTGAAATAATTTATACGTGGCGTATGGGTCCATACGCCACGTATAGGGACTATACGCAGCGTATGGGCCTATACGCTACGTATAGGCTTGCCACGTCTTCCACGTATGGCACCTATACGCTGCGTATATTCGTACATGGTACAAAAACGCTTTATAGTACGTCTGACAACTATACGTCGCGTATGGGTCTATACGCCACGTATAGCGTCCTATACGCAGCGTATGGTTCTATACTCTGCGTATAGTCTTGCCACGTTTGCCCCGTATGAGCCCATACGTTGCTTGTAATCGTACATGGTACAAAAAATACATCTGACACCACCTATACGTGGCGTATGGGGCCATACGCCACGTATAGTACATGGTCGCATTAGCACTGTACGTGGTCGCACGAGCACTGGAGGAGCTATACGCCGCGTATGGGTCTATACGCGGCGTATAGTTTATATGTATATGTTTTTTTTAATTTTTTGAGTTTTAATATATATATAATTTGAATTAAAATTATTTATGTATGTATGTATGTATGTATGTATGTGTGTATGTCTGTATGTATGTAATGTCTGTATGTCTGTATGTATGTATGTATGTATGTATATGTATGTATGTATGTCTGTATGTCTGTATGTATGTAGTATGTAGGTATGTATGTATGTATGTATGTATGTATGTATGTATGTATGTATGTATGTATGTATGTATGTATTTCTGTATGTATGTAATGTATGTTGTATGTATGTATGTATGTCTGTATGTCTGTATGTATGTATGTATGTATGTATGTATGTATGTATGTATGTATGTAATGTATGTATGTATGTATGTATGTATGTATGTATGTATGTCTGTATGTCTGTATATATTTACAAAGATAAACATAAACTGATAATAAACATAAAAGATAAACATAAACTGATATATATTTACAAAGTTTTTAAATTACATAACAAAATAAAATTACAATACAAAACTACGGGGAGTCAGGGTAATCTCGAGGCGGTGGCAACGGCGGAGGATCAGTACCAGAACGCCGCGGCATCTCTGACTGAACCTGCCACTCCATCAGATCCTCAACGCGATCGAGCCGTCGACTCTGCTACCGTAAGCTCCTAGACATATCTTGCAACAATGTCTCCACACGTGCAGGCAACCTCACCTCTCTATAAATATGTCGTGGGATCTGAGGCTGAGGAGGCGGCTGATGTGGCTGAGGAGGCGGCTGATCATGTGGCTGCTCGTCGGGTGGTGGCTGATCATGCGGCTGCCCGTGTTGCTGCAGTGGATCGACAATGCCGAGCTGCTGAACTGGTGCCGGCTGCCAGATCTCCCCGGGTCGAAGAGAGAATCGTATGCCACCGGAAACTGGCGTATAATACGCATGCCGAATAGCGTACGACGATCTAATCTCACCGGCTCGATCGGCGGAGACACGTCACCAAGATGCCGAGGAAGATAACCTAAAGATCGGGCAATCAACGTGATGTACGCGCCGCCGTACACCGCTCCTCGCTCCTGCCGATGATAATACGAAGCAAAATACTCCGCCAAACACCTCGCCAGGTTACACCTGGTCCCCGTAATCAAACAGTATAAGTAAAATAAGTCGGGAATGGTACACCACTCCGACTCTTGCCACGTCCCGTGATGGACGTGGCGATCATCCGATGCAGATAACGGATGAGAGGATCTCGAATGCGGTGACCCTGCCCTTAGTCCTCTGAAACGGACCTCCGGCAATCTCAGGCCACCACTCTCTCAATGTGCCCTCCTCCATCTCAGTAATACCCTCAGTGAACAGAGGGGTAACAGTCTCCGGCTCATAATAAAGCCCAGAGACAACTGCAAACTGCTCAATGGACATCTGATGTGCATGTCCACAAAGCGTAAAAGATATCTCCGATCGCTCATCGTCCTCCACCATCTCATCTGGACGAATATATGTAAATGTGGATAAAACTCCACTACCAGCTCACGGTGGGACGGTAAGAATGCGATCTCAAAAGACGTCTCCACGGCGTATCGTCTCCGATAATAGCAGCAAGACGATCGCGCTCTCCCAACTCAGCCATCACCTCCAATCTACGGCCTTTTGATGACCGATCTTCATCCGAATAAATTTTGAGCACTTAGCGTGCTCAACGGAACCGGCATCAAACTGCAGCCAAGGATGCTCGGCAATATGGTCAACAACGTCAGCCTCAATCTCAGAATCGGAATACATTCTGCACAGGTGAACAAATAGGTCAAAAACAACGTATACGTATCTATATATATATATCACATATACATATATATATATATGTATATGTATATGTATACGTATACGTATACGTATACGTATACGTATACGTATACGTATACGTATACGTATACGTATACGTATACTTATACGTATACGTATACGTATACTTATACGTATACGTATACGTATACGTATATGTATACACATATACATATACATGTTATATGTATATATGTACATATACATATATGTATATGTATATGTGTATATACATATATATGTATATGTATATGTATATGTATATGTATTGTATAGGTATATTATATGTATATGTATATGTATATGTATATGTATATTATATGTATATGTATATGTATATGTATATGTATTTTATATGTATATGCGTATATACATATATATGTATTTGTATATATATATTTACCCTATACGCCGCGTATAGGGGCTATACGCGCGCGTATAGGGTAGCAGCGTATGGGTCACAGGGCAACGTATAGGTCGAACCGACCCTATACGCCGCGTATAGGACTATACGCGGCGTATAGGGGACCCACGTATGGCCCCAAGTCGCGTATTGCAATACCCTATACGCCGCGTATATATCTATACGCCGCGTATAGGGTACACACCATGTGTCTTCGTCCCCAACCAAAGAACTATACGCTGCGTATAGCCCTATACGCGGGGCTGTACCGGCGTATAGTTCTTTAATCCAGTTTTTAAATCACGCATTTTGGGGCATAAAACACTACTTTAACATTTAAATCAATGAACGATTAACATAATATGATGTATGAACAATAATACGTACCTGGATGTTGAAAAATCGAAGATCAATACGTGTAGTATAGTGCTATACGAGAGTTTTTTTTTGAAGTGTGTGTAAAAAATAGAAAATTTGAAAGATATAGTAAGCCGAGGATCTATACGCTGCGTATGGGACCATACGCGCGTATAGCTTATATTCTTTTTTAAATCGACACCGACCTATACGTGGCGTATGGACCTATACGCCCCGTATAGGTGAAGTGATGTGACGTCGGTTGTCAGTCATTAATGTCGCATTAATGGTCGTACCCTATACGCCGGGTATGGGCCGCGTATGGACCCATACGCGGCGTATAGGGGGGTGTCGATTTAAAAAGTGGGTGTCTATTTATTAGGACCCAAAAGAAAACGTATTTCTATTTCTTTTTCTTTTTTTCTTAATGTTAATTAGATTACTGACCGATTAACTGGCACATCCGATCATTTTTATTACTCAAGTATTAATCCTAAACTACTATCAGAATGAAACTTATTATCGGTGAGAAAAAACCTTCTAGATCAACCTGAAGCACCATTTTGTTATCATAGATAGTGTTTGAACATAATATCTCTCTTACTTTATTAATATTTAAGTACATTAATAATCCATCATTCATTATTATATTAAAAATCACTATTTTTTCTTTTTTATTTTTAATTAAATAATTTTTTTCATACATTTGCTATTATATTTTTTTCCTTTCACTTACAAACATCTTTATAATACAGGACACTCACTCTAGTGATTATTATAGTTTCTGAATGGATACCTTGCTTTCAATTTTTGTTTGTAGTATGTATAGGAGGTGGTTAGTAGAAAGAGGATGAGTTGATGAAAAAATTATTATATTAGAATGAGATAACCTCGTTAATATACGAAGAGTTGATGAAAAATTATTATATTAGAATGATATAACCTCGTTAATATACGAAACCTCCACTTAATCATGTCTTACTGTTTTATATGTGATGTGTAGTTATTCTCTCATGTAAGTTTTTTTCTATCGGTAACAATAAGTTAAAGTTTGTTTTAGAGCTGAAAATTAAGCTCGGGTGATACATTGTGCATACAAACTTCGTTGCGTGTGTTGCGAGTGATTACATTAACGTATTTAAGCAAATAAAGAAACATGCGAAGTTGCTATGACTTGATTTTGAAAAAAGTTATATAACCGTATCTATATTCTTCGGTTGGTACTAATTTCATTTTTCACGGTACTAGGACGATACAAATTTGATCCACCAAGCGTAGTATTTGTGTGTTATATAATTTATTTTTATAGAAGAAAATCAGTTATAAAGTGTGTCACTCGAATAATAATAGAGAAAGAGGACACTTGATTTAAAGGCAAGACGAAAGATAAAAGAGTTTAGAAGGAAAAAATCTCACTGCTAAAACATTTGGAGACGTTTCTTTATTTAAATTTAGTGTGGTTTTTAAATTTGTGAAACTTCTTTTTAACGGTAATTTTTTATACTTCTAATTGAATAAGATTTATTTTATATATCTTGGCTTATTTTATTAAAAAAGTATCTTTATAAATAGTAATCAAGTTTTAAAAATATTCTAATTAGATAACTCAAGCTTAAAAGTACTCTAATTAGATCACTTACCTTTCATGTTTTTTTAAATTATAAGTTTTACCATGTTTTTATTTTTGTTTCAATTAGTAAATATGTTTTTCTTCTCTTTTTCTTTTCTTTTTTCTTTAGGTTGATGTGGAAAGGTGATATGAAATTTAGGTAATTTTTTTATTTTTAATATAACGAACTTATTTTTTATTTTTTATTATAATATCATATATTAAAAATTCCGATCCTCACGTCTTCTTCATTATTTTTCTTGATGTAAAAAGTTTGATGATAACTCGATTTG
>JABSNV010001293.1:52500-102500 GCA_024085815.1 Flaveria linearis | reverse complement strand
ATTAAAGATAACAGATTACAAAGACTAATTAAGTAGATTAGAAAAAAAAAAGATGAACTGAATCGCACGTTTGTTAATGATTAAAACCATAAAATAGTGTTTGTTAATGATTTTAAAAGTATATAAACCTGAGGATAAATCGGTGAAACTAGTAATCGATAATCAATCATCATTTGTACAGACTAATAAACCATGATGACGTCAGAAAAAGGTAGACCACACCACCGGACCATGGTGCAAGATCCTAGTGCCACAACCCTACCTCTCCCCCCAACCATCCTTCTCACACTACTTCTACTAGCTAATGACTAAGGTGAGTACGTTAATAAAACTAAAAGTAATAAAGTACCTGTATTCTAGCACGACTAACATCCGCAATCTTTTTGCTTTGAAACAAATCCCAATGTTTTCCTTTAACCGACGTATGAAACTTCCAAGCTGCTTCAGATGTTGTAAAGTTCACAAACGCATATCCGGCATTCAAACCATGCCTGTACGTATATATCAACGTCAAAACTTAGCTTATATATATATATATATATATATATATATATATAGACATGTAGTATTTACACCATAAAAATTAATAATAATATTATTCAGATAGATACCAACTTGAAATCAATCGGAAGATACACGAAATCAAACTCCGATCGAACGGTGTTTCCCGCCTTTTCATTCTCAAGTTTACAGTGATAAAATTAAAATAAAAAACAATGTTTAATGCTTAAAAAAATAAAAAAAATAAAAGCAATATGTCACGGTTTGGCCAAACCAAACCGTGACATATAGCCCCCCCTGCGCACAATCAATTCCCCATAATTACATACCCAATCATTGACTACGGATCCCCAGATATAACTGTCACGGTTAGGGCAAACCGTGACAGTTAGGTCTCACACCTGACCAAGCGGTCACGGGGAGACCTAACCGTGACCGCTTGGGTCGGTTTTCTTCAGGAAAAGGCGGTGCGCCTAAAATTTCCGTTTTGAATGATGATGTAAATTATCTACGGTTAATACATGATGTAACCATGATATTGTGAGTGATTCTTGTTTGGTAGATTTGTTTAATTTTATTAGTGCCTTTGTGACTTGAATACCTGCTCAATTTTAAACCACAAACCTTACCAACTTATGATGTTACATGGCCCACCGATTGATTGAAGACATAATTGAGCAACAATATACAAAAGGATCAAATTGTTGGTTGACTCTTTTTGTGCAACCGACCATCGTCAATATTTAGCTAATTCTAATTTGTCTGAATCTTCATGAAGGAAAGCTTTAAATAATTAAAAAGTATTAGAAGGATTAAAATTTTGACACGTTTCTTTTTAATTGAAATTATGCCGGGGTCAAAATTGGTAATGTTTTCGCTTCTCAATTTCCATCTTTTTTTAAACATTTATAACGTTTACATACGATATTATTTTCTTAGAAAAATTAAATTATAAAAACGAGCATTTTTTAATTTTTAGGTCATTGTATAATCTTCTAAATTGATGAAGATTACACAGCTATCTGATAAATAATGAACATGAAAGATCAAAAAATATATTTTTTATTGTCGTGTTATTTAAATTATTATTTTAAAAAACACAATACATAACACAATAGCCAATATTAGACACAATGGGTAACACATTGACCAACACTATACTCGACAATTAGCAATAAGCACAATTCGTTGCCTGACGAGGATTACAGAATAACTCAATCAGGATTACACAAGTAACTGTAAAACAACGTAAAAATTATATTTTCAGCATTGTGTTATTTGAAAATCACTATTAAAAAAAGACAGTGGTTAATATTAAACACAATGGTAACACGATTACTAACACTAGACTCGATGATTACAATAGACACAATTAGCTGCTTGATGAGTATTACATAATGACCTGATCAGGATTACACAATAAATTGTAAAACCTTAAAATTAAATTTTTAGCACTGTGTTATTTGAAAATCATCATTTTAAAAACATAATGCATAACAAAATGATCAATATTAGAAAAATGGTCAACATTAGACAAAATGATCTAAGGAATATTACACAATGACCTGATATTATACAATTAGCTTACGAATATTACACAATGAGCTGAAATAACATGAAAAAAACCTTCGTTTTGATGTATCAAAATTATAGGCGTTTAAAGAACGCGCTTGTTTTTATGGCGTAATTTTAAAAAAAAATAATATTATATGTAAAAGTTACGAGGATTTAAAAAAAGTAGAACTTGAAATGTGGTTAATACCAAAATATCATTGGTCATATATTTAAATTCTCAATTATTTATCATTATGCAACCAAATTTTCTTAAATTTTTCTCACCATTGTTAATGTTTTATCCATTTTTACAATAACCCCACACTATTAATGAAAAGTATTCTTGCCTTTCAAAAAAGTAGATAAATTTATTAATAAGAGATCATTTATGTTTAAGATAGTTTTTGCCTCTTAACCTTTATAACAAAGTTCCAATAATACTAGCAACGGATGAATGCTTGTTATTATAGACATTAATCTTGATTCTTTTGTTTCATATACTCCAAATGGTAGCGTAAACAATTGCTTGAAGTAACTTTTTCTTCCTTTCATTTCCACTCCAAATGGGATCCTACAAGTTTAGCACACCAAATGAGAGTGTTCAACTTAATGGGGGCCCAGTTGTTCAGTTTTGTCTTTATGAACTCTATTGTCAATTTCATATCTTATGTATATGACCATTTGGTCACCTTCTATAGCGTCGCACCACTTCCACGAGTCGAATATATTCATATTTTGAGAATAAAATGATAGCATACAAATCAAGCAATATAGTGTCATCTATAAAAGGGCATTTGGTTCATGGAATGTAGTGGAATTAGAATTTGAATTCAAATTAGAAGGAATTGGATTTGGAATTCAATGATTTTCAAATGATTTGGAAGGCAATGCAATTGAAATCTATCAAAGGAATTAAATTCCAAATACATTTTAGTGGCAAAACACTCATAATTAAAGGAATTGCAATTTATAACTCATTACAAACCGCCACCACATCCAGCGACCGATCACTGCCACTACAGACTGTACCCCGCTGCTACTACCGTCGCACCATCCGATCACGTCCGCCGCCAAAAATAACAATCACCGTCAAATGCGTCCAAAACCAATGCGGTCGGCGACCGTCAGTGGTCGACACCGAGCGCCGTCGGTGGGACAATCGTGTGTCAATGGTGGGCACGGTCAGTGGCGGGCACAGTCAGCAACGATTGTCGATTGTTGACAACGGCAACAGACACGGTCGGTTGTTAGCTGGTTTGGGGTGTTGGGGCAAGCAAATAAGTAGTAGGTGGGTGGGGAGTCAAACGGTTTTGGGAGGTGAGAGGCAGTCGCCGATCAGGGTCGGTGGGCACATGCGGGGGTCGATGGAGATTAAAGGTCGGTGGAGGCGGCAATTCAAGGTTGGCAGAGGTGGCGGCAGAAGGTCGGCGGCGACGAAAATCAGCGGTCAGAGGTGGTGTCACACCCCAACCTTGACGGCGGAATCGTCGAAGTGTGAGAGTTACGATTGTTCACAGCCACATAACGCTATTGCCTGAAACATATCTGTCACAACCCCAACCTAGACGGCGGAAACGTCGAGGTGTGAGAGTTACGATTGTTCGCAGCCACATAACGCTATAATTAGTTCCAAATATATTAATCAAGATTCAATTGTAGCAATACAAGTAAATATTCAAACAAAGATACATCCCGAATACAAGTATAAAAGTATCCAGATCATTCGTTTATTTCTCTAAGTCCAATCCTAAGTGTAATAAGCTTCAAAGAGTAACCTGAAACATGTTAAAAATAAAAGGTCAATATAAAAATGTTGGTGAGCATTCCATAGTTTTCAATATATAAGTATATAAAGATGGCAATTCAAGTTATAAGTTAGTGAATAAAGTGATTAGGGATGTTATGAACAATGCAACAATCAAACCTCGACAATGTTTTACAAGTATCAAACGACGTTAATATTTTATTAACGTGAAAAGTATATACGATCAGCTAAGTGTACTTGGATCAACCAAGCAGCCTTGTCTTACCCATAGATCTATGACTTCGCTGGGCTAGCAATAGTTAATGATTGTACATATAACGCCATAACATGGTAACCACAAAAGTTCAACTAACCATAACTCACAAGTAAATTGCCATAAGTTTACAAGTGAATAAGTTTATAAGTGCAATGATATAAGTTAACATGTTTCACCCCAAAGTGTGAAAATAAGAAAAAAAAGGTAAGGAAAACTCACTTGATTGATGAGATTAGAATCTGGATGTGGTAGATTAGACACCAACGATTTCCTTATGATTAACCTAAGGAACGGTGTCTCGAATTAGAATAATAGTGATTTGAGAATTTGGGAATGTATTAGGGTTTCCATTTGGTTTTGAATTGTAGTTTAAATTAAATAATTTATTTAGTTGAAATGTCTTGAAATAAATGAAATGAATTTGAAAGTGATTATGTTTTAAATTTAATAAATGTATTATTACGCGTAACTGTTTGGTTTATTGTTAATGTGTGGAAAAACAAATAATTAATTTTATTAATTAATTATATGATAATTAATTAAAATATTTAATTATTTAAATGACTAAAAGAAATGAAAATGTTTTTGGAACGATTTAAATATAAAACTTTTATATTTAATCATGATTTAAATAAAAATACATAGATATTAGTTGAACCCAAAATAATTAATTTAGTCACACCCCAACCGTGATGGCGGAATCGTCGAAGTGTGAGAGTGACAGATTGGTATCAGAGCCCTAACTATAGGGATTTAGGTTATTAGAAATGGTGACCTAGACTATAGCGTATGCATGAACCTTATAGTATTATATTCTTATGGTTTGCATGCTACATAATGCTATGCCTTTTGTGCAACTTGATGCCTTAGCATAGGATTGCCTTAGGTATGCTTAAACTTATGTCTCCCTAAACTTATCTTTGACTCTCCCCGAACAAAAGCCCCATGATTTCAGAAGCATTTGATATCGAGTTGAACTTCAATTTGGATCCACCCGATCTAGGGTTCATAGTGGATTTGAAGGAATTGGGTTAAACCAGCTTATAAACAATTAAAACCGGATCTTAACCGCGGCTGCGGCCTTGGTTCACCGGTTCAAAGCACCCTTGTCATCTGAGAGGTCCCGGGTTCGACCCCGGGCCACCTCACCTATTTTAAGGCCCTTTTTGCTTTAGAAAAATTATGAAAAAAATTATAAAAATTATAAAAATGTTTCTACAAACATTAGAATTTTAAAAAACCACCTAATTATTTTCTAAAATTTATTTTAACATTTTATTTATTTATTTTATTATTTGTTTTAAATAAATAAAATAACTAGTTTAATTTCTTATAAAAATAAGACTTTAAACATTGGTTAAAATCACTAAATTATTATGGGTTCAACTAATATCTATGTATTTTTGTTTTAATCATGATTAAATATAAAAGTTTTATATTTAAATCGTTCCAAAAACATTTTCATTTCTTTTAGTCATTTAAATAATTAAATATTTTAATTAATTATCATATAATTAATTAATAAAATTAATTATTGTTTTTCCACACATTAACAATAAACCAAACAGTTACGCGTAATAATACATTTATTAAATTTAAAACATAATCACTTTCAAATTCATTTTATTTATTTCAAGGCATTTCAACTAAATAAATTATTTAATTTAAACTACAATTCAAAACCAAATGGAAACCCTAATACATTCCCAAATTCTCAAATCACTATTATTCTAATTCGAGGCACCGTTCCTTAGGTTAATCATAAGGAAATCGTTGGTGTCTAATCTACCACATCCAGATTCTAATCTCATCAATCAAGTGAGTTTTTCTTACCCCTTTTTTTCTTATTTTCACACTTTGGGGTGAAACATGTTAACTTATATCATTGCACTTATAAACTTATTCACTTGTAAACTTATGGCAACTTACTTGTGAGTTGTGATTAGTTGAACTTTTGTGGTTACCATGTTATGGCGTTATATGTACAATCATTAACTATTGCTAGCCCAGCGAAGTCATAGATCTATGGGTAAGACAAGCCTGCTTGTTTGATCCAAGTACACTTAGCTGATCATATATACTTTCACGTTAATAAAATATTAACGTCGTTTGATACTTGTAAAACATTGTCGAGGTTTGATTGTTGCATTGTTCATAACATCCCTAATCACTTTATTCACTAACTTATAACTTGAATTGCCATCTTTTATATACTTATGTATCGAAAACTATGGAATGCTCACCAACATTTTTATGTGACCTTTTATTTTTAACATGTTTCAGGTTACTCTTTGAAGCTTATCACACTTAGGATTGGACTTAGAGAAATAAACGAATGATCTGGATACTTTTATACTTGTATTCTGGATGTATCTTTGTTTGAACATTTACTTGTATTGCTACAATTGAATCTTGATTAATATATTTGGAACTAATAATAGCGTTATGTGGCTGTGAACAATCGTAACTCTCACACCTCGACGTTTCCGTCGTCTAGGTTGGGGTGTGACAAGTGGCGGCAGTCGAAGATCGGCGTCGTCGGCGAGGGTCGTCGGTAGTGTCAATTCGTAGTGGACGGGGGTGGTGGGTGGTAGTCGATGGCGGGGACGGTGGAATTAATAATCCTTCAAATTTTCAAAGGATTTTGAAATATTTCAATTAAAGGAATTTGAGAGAATTCATTTCAATCTAATTTTTTTCTGAACGAAACATGTTAAAAATAGAAATCAAATTTCAATTTCAACAAATTCCTGCTAACAAAACACATAGTCTCCAATTCCATTAAACTCTTTCGAATTCCTGTATAGCAAATGCTCCTTAACTTCCATGAACTCTCTTTAGGATAATACCAGTATTTTCCATCTCCATTACCAAGTCACATATGTGTTGAGGAGTCTTGTCACACCCTCAAATTCCGGGTCTGGAATCTATCACGGAGGGGTGAGCAAACAGGATCGAACACAGTAGTTACATATGAGATGTAGTTATCTATATGATAAGTTTTAGATAATCAATCCATTATTATTCAGAGCATTAGATATTATACGCAACGGAAATAAAAGATAGATTGTATCTTAACAACACGTCTAATCATATCTCAGAAAATAAACAATATGTATCTTGAGCTCTTATATGACCCTACGTGCATGTCCATAAACTCATAATAAATTCCTGAGAATACATGTAAATCAAGTGTCAACACAGGGTTGGTGAGTTCATAGGTAAGTAAAACACATTGATAAAACATCATTTATCATCAAGTAGGATTTACTGAAAAAGTGTGAGTTTAATTTACTCACCGGTATATGAATAGCCTGTCGGAACCCTTTTTAATAAGGTGAACCCGCTATCCCACATACCCACTATGTACAAGCCCAACAAATCCTTCACATAGGATGTGCCCATGTATCATAGTTTAATATCCTTTTCATGTGTATATTATGTTATCATAATAATTTCAAATCAGAGGGAGCAAATCCTCCTTTACATTTATTCTCATATGGTTTGTAAATGGAACTATAGTGGCAAACTTAATATAGTGCACATCTGCCTTCTCACACCAGAACAAGTCATCCCGAATGACAATAAGATCTTTGTGCATCTTGGTAAGGACCACATGTCCAAACCTTTTTGTGGGGGTAAGTCACTCGCCGATAGTACTATCCAAAAGATCCCTGCTAGTTTATAGTCCAGTTTACAGAGAAGGATTTTCATAATAACCATATGTAATCATAAATGTGATCAAATTATTATTTAACATAATACACAAAAATAATTTGTAATTTCAATTACAACATGTATTCCAGCCCCAAAATATTTAAATGATTAAAAAGGGGAATAGTTATGAACTCACCTCAGTCCTTGTGTGGTGTTGACAAGCTAGTAAATTCCTCCTAAGGAATTATAATTCACATAAGCAAACAAATACAAATTCATAACCTAATTAAGTTAGATCTTGAACCTGACATTCAATTGATCTAAGATTTGGTTCTCGGGGATTTGTCATAAACATATAACTAAATCATTTAGTTATCTTATTAATTCTTTAATAACTAAAGATTTATATTTCATAATATTTAATTAGTTTAATAATGATTTTTAACATATCATTATATTCTAAATAAATTATAAACATTATTTAACTATGTAAATTTATATTTAATTTTGTAAGATTTTATAAATATTTAAATTTATAAAATCTATTATAAATATTTAAATTTATAAAATCTAATTTGTGTTTATTTTATCATAATTAAGCCATAACTAATAATATAATGTCTATTAATAATTTGAGGATTTAAATCATTATTTTGAATCCATTTTTATAAAAATAACAATTTATAACCTTTGTAACAATTTTATGAATAAATAAATAAGTAAATAAATAAATAAATAATAAGGTTTTAATGAAATAATTTTCCAGAATATAATTAAATAACTTATAAAATTAACAAAGTTTATAAAAATTATTTTTGATAATTTTAATAATTTTCTATATTTTTAAAATGGCTCAAAAGATTTCAAAAAAATAATTGTTGAGGGCAGGGTTCGAACCCTTGACCTCCTGTTCACAATCACGCACACAAACCAGTGAGCCAAGGGCTCTAATTCGCAATAGAACCCGGTCTGTATTTCTTTTAACAACTAAATCCCGGTTTCCCCCAAATCACATAAACCCTAGAACACAAATCGATCAAATTGAGCATCCAATCGATTATGTTAATGTATGGATTCATGGGGCTTTTGTTCCCCATGATAAATCTAACAAAATGGTGTGTTGAATTTTACCAGAACAAGTCGAATTGATGATGTATACTGGATGAACAAGCCGCGACAGGGATGAAGATCGATCGCTATCCAAACGATAATGATAATCAAATTCCTTTCACAGGAAGTTTCTAATGATGCTAATGATAAAAAGCCCTAAGTTAATTGTGTGATTTGAAACTCGTAGGGTAGAGTTCGATTGAGTTGCAGGTCGCGGTATAGAAGGGATTCAATTTCGATGAATGCGTTTGTTTCAGAGGTAATTCGAAGTGGTAGTTGATTAGGAATATTTATAGGATCGTTTAGGTTCGATTAATTTGATCATTTCTGGGTTTTAGTGCGATCCGAAGCTGTAAAGGAGCCGACAGTGATCACGAGGGTGGTTAGATCAATCGCACTTCGAATTTGTTTAATCATCGTGGGGTTTTGGTTCGAATCTAGTAGGTGGGTGTGTCGGGACGGTTTGATTTGATCCAAACCGCTTGTTTTGGTGGTTGTGGTGTCGCCGGAGAATTGGCCGGAGTAGGTGGCCGGAGTAGGTGGCCGGAGGGGGAATCGACGGCAGGGGGGGTTGGGTTTTAATAATTTACACATTTGGTCCCTGGGGTTTCTAATTTGTTATTTCATGTTTAAACCTTTTAAAATAGTTTTCAAAAATTACAAACTAGCCCCTGGACTTATTAAATCCCATTTAATAAGTTTTATAAATAATTATTATTAATAATAATATTTTCATTATTATTATTATTATTATCATTATTAACATTATTATTTTTAATAATATTATTATTATTATTATTATTGCCATTATTTTTATTATTATTAATATCATTATTAAATAATAATAAAAATATAAAAACTAATTTGTAAAATCACATAAATATTATATTAAATTGTGAAAAAATTTTCGGGTTGTCACATCATCCCCCTGTTACAGGAATTTTCGTCCCGAAAATTAAGAAGTACTAGCAACATTCTTGAACAAGTTAGAATACTTGCACATTATTTCGTCCTCTCATTCCCAAATGAACACAGGACCACGTCGGGAGTTCCATCGAACTTTGACAACCGGAATCTTGCTCTGAATTTAAGAAAACTGGGTTTTTCGATTAAATTCAGCAAGACACGAGTACTAAGGAAACAAGTATCTAAGTTTAAGCATATAACTTCTTAATCTTAGTCAATCTCTAACTAAGGCAATTTACTTTGTGCAACTATTGTGTGTGGCTATAGGCTAGATGCAATTCCTAACTCACTATAACCAATGGCTCTGATACCAATCTGTCACACCCTCAAATTCCGGGTCTGGAATCTATCACGGAGGGGTGAGCAAACAGGATCGAACACAGTAGTTACACATGAGATGCAGTTATCTATATGATAAGTTTTAGATAATCAATCCATTATTATTCAGAGCATTAGATATTATACGCAGCGGAAATAGAAGATAGATTGTATCTTAACAGCACGTCTAATCATATCTCAGAAAATAAACAATATGTATCTTCAGCTCTTATATGATCCTACGTGCATGTCCATAAGCTCATAATAAATACCTGAGAATACATGTAAATCAAGTGTCAACACAGGGTTGGTGAGTTCATAGGTAAGTAAAACACATTGATAAAACATCATTTATCATCAAGTAGGATTTACTGAAAAAGTGTGAGTTTAATTTACTCACCGGTATATGAATAGCCTGTCGGAACCCTTTTTAATAAGGTGAACCCGCTATCCCACATACCCACTATGTACAAGCCCAACAAATCCTTCACATAGGATGTGCCCATGTATCATAGTTTAATATCCTTTTCATGTGTATATTATGTTATCATAATAATTCAAATCAGAGGGAGCAAATCCTCCTTTACATTTATCCTCATATGGGTTGTAAATGGAACTATAGTGGCAAACTTAATATAGTGCACATCTGCCTTCTCACACCAGAACAAGTCATCCCGAATGACAATAAGATCTTTGTGCATCTTGATAAGGACCACATGTCCAAACCTTTTGTGGGGGTGAGTCACTCGCCGATAGTACTATCCAAAAGATCCCTGCTAGTTTATAGTCCAGTTTACAGAGAAGGATTTTCATAATAACCATATGTAATCATAAATGTGATCAAATTATTATTTAACATAATACACAAAAATAATTTGTAATTTCAATTACAACATGTATTCCAGCCCCAAAATATTTAAATGATTAAAAAGGGGAATAGTTATGAACTCACCTCAGTCCTTGTGTGGTGTTGACAAGCTAGTAAATTCCTCCTAAGGAATTATAATTCACATAAGCAAACAAATACAAATTCATAACCTAATTAAGTTAGATCTTGAACCTGACATTCAATTGATCTAAGATTTGGTTCTCGGGGATTTGTCATAAACATATAATTAAATCATTTAGTTAGCTTGTTAATTCTTTAATAACTAAAGATTTATATTTCATAATATTTAATTAGTTTAATAATGATTTTTAACATATCATTATATTCTAAATAAATTATAAACATTATTTAACTATGTAAATTTATATTTAATTTTGTAAGATTTTATAATATTTAAATTTATAAAATCTATTATAAATATTTAAATTTATAAAATCTAATTTGTGTTTATTTTATCATAATTAAGCCATAACTAATAATATAATGTCTATTAATAATTTGAGGATTTAAATCATTATTTTGAATCCATTTTATAAAAATAACAATTTATAACCTTGTAACAATTTTATGAATAAATAAATAAGTAAATAAATAAATAAATAATAAGGTTTTTAATGAAATAATTTTCCAGAATATAATTAAATAACTTATAAAATTAACAAAGTTTATAAAAATTATTTTTGATAATTTTTAATAATTTTCTATATTTTTAAAATGGCTCAAAAAGGTTTCAAAAAATAATTGTTGAGGGCAGGGTTCGAACCCTTGACCTCCTGTTCACAATCACGCACACAAACAGTGAGCCAAGGGCTCTAATTCGCAATAGAACCCGGTCTGTATTTCTTTAACAACTAAATCCCGGTTTCCCCCAAATCACATAAACCCTAGAACACAAATCGATCAAATTGAGCATCCAATCGATTATGTTAATGTATGGATTCATGGGGCTTTTGTTCCCCATGATAAATCTAACAAAATGGTGTGTTGAATTTTACCAGAACAAGTCGAATTGATGATGTATATTGGATGAACAAGCCGCGACAGGGATGAAGATCGATCGCTATCCAAACGATAATGATAATCAAATTCCTTTCACAGGAAGTTTCTAATGATGCTAATGATAAAAAGCCCTAAGTTATTTGTGTGATTTGAAACTCGTAGGGTAGAGTTCGATTGAGTTGCAGGTCGCGGTATAGAAGGGATTCAATTTCGATGAATGCGTTTGTTTCAGAGGTAATTCGAAGTGGTAGTTGATTAGGAATATTTATAGGATCGTTTAGGTTCGATTAATTTGATCATTTCTGGGTTTTAGTGCGATCCGAAGCTGTAAAGGAGCCGACAGTGATCACGAGGGTGGTTAGATCAATCACACTTCGAATTTGTTTAATCATCGTGGGGTTTTGGTTCGAATCTAGCAGGTGGGTGTGTCGGGACGGTTTGATTTGATCCAAACCGCTTGTTTTGGTGGTTGTGGTGTCGCCGGAGAGTTGGCCGGAGTAGGTGGCCGGAGGGGGAATCGACGGCAGGGGGGGTTGGGTTTTAATAATTTACACATTTGGTCCCTGGGGTTTTCTAATTTGTTATTTCATGTTTAAACCTTTTAAAATAGTTTTCAAAAATTACAAACTAGCCCCTGGACTTATTAAATCCCATTTAATAAATTTTATAAATAATTATTATTAATAATAATATTTTCATTATTATTATTATTATTATCATTATTAACATTATTATTTTTAATAATAATAATATTATTATTATTATTGCCATTATTTTTATTATTATTAATATCATTATTAAATAATAATAAAATATAAAAACTAATTTGTAAAATCACATAAATATTATATTAAATTGTGAAAAAATTTTCGGGTTGTCACATCATCCCCCTGTTACAGGAATTTTCGTCCCGAAAATTAAGAAGTACTAGCAACATTCTTGAACAAGTTAGAATACTTGCACATTATTTCGTCCTCTCATTCCCAAATGAACACAGGACCACGTCGAGAGTTCCATCGAACTTTGACAACCGGAATCTTGCTCTGAATTTAAGAAAACTGGGTTTTTCGATTAAATTCAGCAAGACACGAGTACTAAGGAAACAAGTATCTAAGTTTAAGCATATAACTTCTTAATCTTAGTCAATCTCTAACTAAGGCAATTTATTTTGTGCAACTATTGTGTGTGGCTATAGGCTAGATGCAATTCCTAACTCACTATAACCAATGGCTCTGATACCAATCTGTCACACCCTCAAATTCCGGGTCTGGAATCTATCACGGAGGGGTGAGCAAACAGGATCGAACACAGTAGTTACACATGAGATGCAGTTATCTATATGATAAGTTTTAGATAATCAATCCATTATTATTCAGAGCATTAGATATTATACGCAGCGGAAATAAAAGATAGATTGTATCTTAACAACACGTCTAATCATATCTCAGAAAATAAACAATATGTATCTTGAGCTCTTATATGATCCTACGTGCATGTCCATAAGCTCATAATAAATACCTGAGAATACATGTAAATCAAGTGTCAACACAGGGTTGGTGAGTTCATAGGTAAGTAAAACACATTGATAAAACATCATTTATCATCAAGTAGGATTTACTGAAAAAGTGTGAGTTTAATTTACTCACCGGTATATGAATAGTCTGTCAGAACCCTTTTTAATAAGGTGAACCCGCTATCCCACATACCCACTATGTACAAGCCCAACAAATCCTTCACATAGGATGTGCCCATGTATCATAGTTTAATATCCTTTTCATGTGTATATTATGTATCATAATAATTTCAAATCAGAGGGAGCAAATCCTCCTTTACATTTATCCTCATATGGGTTGTAAATGGAACTATAGTGGCAAACTTAATATAGTGCACATCTGCCTTCTCACACCAGAACAAGTCATCCCGAATGACAATAAGATCTTTGTGCATCTTGGTAAGGACCACATGTCCAAACCTTTTTATGGGGGTAAGTCACTCGCCGATAGTACTATCCAAAAGATCCCTGCTAGTTTATAGTCCAGTTTACAGAGAAGGATTTTCATAATAACCATATGTAATCATAAATGTGATCAAATTATTATTTAACATAATACACAAAATAATTTGTAATTTCAATTACAACATGTATTCCAGCCCCAAAATATTAAATGATTAAAAAGGGGAATAGTTATGAACTTACCTCAGTCCTTGTGTGGTGTTGACAAGCTAGTAAATTCCTCCTAAGGAATTATAATTCACATAAGCAAACAAATACAAATTCATAACCTAATTAAGTTAGATCTTGAACCTGACATTCAATTGATCTAAGATTTGGTTCTCGGGGATTTGTCATAAACATATAATTAAATCATTTAGTTATCTTGTTAATTCTTTAATAACTAAAGATTTATATTTCATAATATTTAATTAGTTTAATAATGATTTTTAACATATCATTATATTCTAAATAAATTATAAACATTTTTTAACTATGTAAATTTATATTTAATTTTGTAAGATTTTATAAATATTTAATTTATAAAATCTAATTTGTGTTTATTTTATCATAATTAATCCATAACTAATAATATAATGTCTATTAATAATTTGAGGATTTAAATCATTATTTTGAATCCATTTTTATAAAAATAACAATTTATAACCTTTGTAACAATTTTATGATAAATAAATAAGTAAATAAATAAATAAATAATAAGGTTTTTAATGAAATAATTTTCCAGAATATAATTAAATAACTTATAAAATTAACAAAGTTTATAAAAATTATTTTTTATAATTTTTAATAATTTTCTGTATTTTTAAAATGGCTCAAAAAGGTTTCAAAAAAACAATTGTTGAGGGCAGGGTTCGAACCCTTGACCTCCTGTTCACAATCACGCACACAAACCAGTGAGCCAAGGGCTCTAATTCGCAATAGAACCCGGTCTGTATTTCTTTTAACAACTAAATCCCGGTTTCCCCCAAATCACGTAAACCCTAAAACACAAATCGATCAAATTGAGCATCCAATCGATTATGTTAATGTATGGATTCATGGGGCTTTTGTTCCCCATGATAAATCTAACAAATGGTGTGTTGAATTTTACCAGAACAAGTCGAATTGATGATGTATACTGGATGAACAAGCCGCGACAAGGATGAAGATCGATCGCTATCCAAACAATAATGATAATCAAATTCCTTTAACAGGAAGTTTCTAATGATGCTAATGATGAAAAGCCCTAAGTTAATTGTGTGATTTGAAACTCGTAGGGTAGAGTTCGATTGAGTTGCAGGTTGCGGTATAGAAGGGATTCAATTTCGATGAATGCGTTTGTTTCAGAGGTAATTCGAAGTGGTAGTTGATTAGGCATATTTATAGGATCGTTTAGGTTCGATTAATTTGATCATTTCTGGGTTTTAGTGCGATCCGAAGCTGTAAAGGAGCCGACAGTGATCACGAGGGTGGTTAGATCGATCGCACTTCGAATTTGTTTAATCATCGTGGGGTTTTGGTTCGAATCTAGCAGGTGGGTGTGTCGGGACGGTTTGATTTGATCCAAACCGCTTGTTTTGGTGGTTGTGGTGTCGTCGGAGAGTTGGCCGGAGTAGGTGGCCGGAGGGGGAATCGACGGCAGGGGGGGTTGGGTTTTAATAATTTACACATTTGGTCCCTGGGGTTTTCTAATTTGTTATTTCATGTTTAAACCTTTTAAAATAGTTTTCAAAAATTACAAACTAGTCCCTGGACTTATTAAATCCCATTTAATAAATTTTATAAATAATTATTATTAATAATAATATTTTCATTATTATTATTATTATCATTATTAACATTATTATTTTTAATAATAATTATTATTATTATTATAGCCATTATTTTTATTATTATTAATATCATTATTAAATAATAATAAAAATATAAAAACTAATTTGTAAAATCACATAAATATTATATTAAATCGTGAAAAATTTTCCGGGTTGTCACAAGTCTCCAACCCTTATGTGTTTCTCTTTCTTTCTTGAATGAATATGGGAATAAAGAACATAATGATCGGTCTCCAATCCAACGGTACAACCAAAAGGAAACTGTTTTCTCCAACCTAACCTCAGCCTTTGAACTCTTTCTAATTCATCTATGAATTTTTTGGGGGCTCGATATAATCAAAGGAAGTACAAAGGAAAGCTTGAGAATACTAACTTCATAAGAGTCAATCTACCTCCCATTGAGATTTTTTTTCATGTTGCAAGCTTCTTCTTGACCGATCCAATAACCGCATATATGCCGCTGCCTAATTAATCTGGTTCATATATCCCCAATTGGTAATCCAGATATTGGGTTTGAAATTTACCTTATTTGCATCCAAGGGTATCTACCGTTAGCTTCAAGTGTTCTACGGCTACACCAACACCGTAGATGCAACTTTTTATCATGTTCAATTTACCTTATTGCATCCAAGTGTATCTACCGTTAGCTTCAAGTGTTCTACGGCTACACCAACACCATAAATGCAACTTTTTATCATGTTCAATTTACCTTATTGCATCCAAGGGTATCTACCGTTACCTTCAAGTGTTCTACGGCTACACAAACACCATAGATGCACTTTTTATCATGTTCAATTTACCTTATTTGCATCCAAGTGTATCTACCGTTAGCTTCAAGTGTTCTACGGCTACACCAACACCATATATGCAACTTTTTGTCATGTTCAATTTACCTTATTTGCGTCAAGGGTATCTACCGTTAGCTTCAAGTGTTCTACGGCTACACCAACACCATAGATGCAACTTTTTATCATGTTCAATTTACCTTATTTGCATCCAAGGGTATCTACAGTTAGCTTCAGTGTTCTACGGCTACACCAACACCATAGATGCAACTTTTTATCATGTTCAATTTACCTTATTTGCATCCAAGGGTATCTACCGTTACCTTCAAGTGTTCTACGGCTACACAAACACCATAGATGCAACTTTTTATCATGTTCAATTTACCTTATTTGCATCCAAGTGTATCTACCGTTAGCTTCAAGTGTTCTACGGCTACACCAACACCATAAATGCAACTTTTTATCATGTTCAATTTACCTTATTTGCATCCAAGGGTATCTACCGTTACCTTCAAGTGTTCTACGGCTACACAAACACCATAGATGCAACTTTTTATCATGTTCAATTTACCTTATTTGCATCCAAGTGTATCTACCGTTAGCTTCAAGTGTTCTACGGCTACACCAACACCATAGATGCAACTTTTTGTCATGTTCAATTTACCTTATTTGCATCCAAGGGTATCTACCGTTAGCTTCAAGTGTTCTACGGCTACACCAACACCATAGATGCAACTTTTTATCATGTTCAATTTACCTTATTTGCATCCAAGGGTATCTACAGTTAGCTTCAAGTGTTCTACGGCTACACCAACACCATAGATGCAACTTTTATCATGTTCAATTTACCTTATTTGCATCCAAGGGTATCTACCGTTACCTTCAAGTGTTCTACGGCTACACAAACACCATAGATGCAACTTTTTATCATGTTCAATTTACCTTATTTGCATCCAAGTGTATCTACCGTTAGCTTCAAGTGTTCTACGGCTACACCAACACCATAGATGCAACTTTTTATCATGTTCAATTTACCTTATTTGCATCCAAGGGTATCTACCGTTTAGCTTCAAGTGTTCTACGACTACACCAACACCATAGATGCAACTTTTTATCATGTTCATCCTGAGGCCTGAAATTAAATAAAAACAATGCATCTTACAAGTAATATTTCTAACATTATTTTGAGACCATCAATAAATAGAACATCATACGTGAATAAAAGGTGAGACAAAAGCAGGCCATTGTTTTGGAAGACTTAGCTCCTTAAATATACTGTAATCGATTGCCTTTAATTTGTCATAATGATAGATAGAGCTTTATGGTTATCACAAAAGTAATAGGGAGAAAGTGTCACCCTGTCCAGGGCCAGTCCCGAGAATTCTCAAGAGACCTTGAGCCCGGGACGAAACAAAAAATGGGCCCACTAATACGTGTATCAAAAAAGTCTAAAACGAATAAAATGTATATAAAAAATTTATTATACGACGATAATTGTTATAACAATAAACATAACAAAAGGATTGTATCAAAACAATCTAATTTACTTGCTTAAATGAATCGGGAAGTTTCTTAGCATTTTTTAAAACAAATTTCTAGATCAAGTTTAACAAATTTCTAGATTAAGTTTTCATATTAAATTGAGTTTAGATTGGGTAAATGGCATTAAGCTGAATTATTAAAATATTAATAAACTCTAAGGTAAGGTTTAATAGGTTAAAATAATTAAAATATTATTGGTTCTTTTTAATGGGTTTATTTATAGTTTATAGCTTTTTTTACAATAAATACATATATATAAATATATATAAATTTTTCTAAAACTTTCGGGCCCCTAAGGTGATCGGGTCCTGGATGGTCACCCGCCCTGCCCCCCTCAGGGCCGGCCCTGACCATGTCTAAGCCCCTTGGAACATTGGAACTCTGCTGTTATTGACCCATTGATAACCTTCCTAATTCGGTTTGCTAGCTAGTTTGATATCGCTTTAGATATCACTCCGATTAAGCCAATCGGTTGGGTTTTTTTGGGTATTGTAGAACTAAATTTTTATGAATCAAGGTGATTAAAGAAGACCCACAAGCTTTCGAGATAGCGCTATCCATGTAAAATTTATGAAGGACCGATTAGAAGTCATCCCTGAAAGTATGCTGGAACCTTTAATAAACGCAAAAGAGAACCATCTCCCAAACAGCCTCCGAAATCTCCAAATTTGAGAAAGTTATACGAATGCATCGGCCTCTAAAAAATGTTAGTTTTTAAATGGTGGATCTTGTAGCAATGACCTTGAGTACAATGGTTTGTAAAATGATTTTCAAAGAAATTGAATGCTTCATTTTTATTATCCATAGGGTCATGTTCCAAACACTCATTTATAATAAAACCATTAATTCGGTTTGATGTTGAGTGGATACTGGATGTTGACTGTTGTATGAAATATTACAGAATTCTAGTTCCCCTTCGTACACCGTTTGACCCTTGCTTTTTTGACGAATTTCTTTAGTTGTAAGTCTCATTTAAAACACTTTTTGTTGCAATCTAGGTATTTATGTAGGTCCTCGTCATCCAAGGGCCACTTCAGCCAACGTTTCAAAATTCACTTATTGATACTTAAAGGATTCAAGCTCTTGAGTTTCTTTAGCTTTAACATTTGCAATCCATTGCTTTATATCTTGTATTATTCCCTTGTTGTAAAGCTTTTTAGTTCTAATCAAGAGGTCTAAATTGCGTTAGTAGCATGTATAGATAGGTGGTTAGTAGAAGTAGGTTAAGAGTTAATCTAGAAAAGTTTATATTATAATTATATAATAAGATAACCTTGTAAATTTTAAAATTTACGATAATTACCTCTAAATCCAGTCTTTCTTTTATATATGATATGTTGTTATTCTCTCACGTAATTTTATTATCGGTGAAAATAAGTTAATTTTTGTTTTAAAACAACAAATTAAGCCAGCGTAATGCGGTGGGTTTGCAGACTTTGTTATGTGCGTTGCGAACGTTTAGATTGAGGTAGTTAAAATAGATAAAAGAAACATTTATATTCTGTTGAAACTCACTTTGTTATCTGTAGTGACTAAGTCCAGAAAACAATTATATACCATATCTATATTCTTCAATCGATATACTGGGTTTGTTTGTTTGTTTGTTTGTTTATCTATATTCTTCAATCGATATCGGTTTTATTTTTCATGGTACTAGAACGATATCCAAAACAGATCATGTTTTGAATACGAACTCGTTTTTTAACATAATTAATATTTCACGGGGTGACATCAAAAAATAATTAAACATAATCAAAAATAATTTTTTTTAATAAAAAATGTATATGTAATATACAAGGGTAAAGTTAAAACCTTTAGAAATTTGAGGGGGGTAAAGTTAAAACATTAAATTTGAAGACTAAAGTTAGAAAATTTAGAAACTGATGGCTAAAGTTGAAAATTTAGAAACTTGACGAAAGTTATAAACTCATTTTTAACGGAAATTTGTGAAACTTTTAACTGAAAAATATTTATTTTGTTATAACGGCAGACATATGGGTCCCACTCCTTTTGTTTTTTTTTTGTGCTATGTGTATATATATATATGCATATATGCGAGCTGGTAAATCAATCACATCTTCTTCATCAAATTGAGCACAGTTTATTTTTCCTCTCTATCAACTCATCTTCTTCATCAACTCAATTATTATTATTATTATAACACGTTATCAGCACGAGGTGCTCAACCAAGAAGATCAATAAAGAAGAAGTTGTCATAACAATCAATGTAAGTTTTTCATAAATATATATAAATTGAATATAAATACTATGATGATAAATAAGTGCAGGATACTCCTTACTATGGAGAAATTATAATTTTTGGGACTACTAATAATATAACAGTTGGGACTACTAACATGTCTAACATTTATTTATGCTCCTAATCTAACATTTATTTACGCTTCTAACTTTTATTATTCTGTCAACTAACGTTTATTTATTTATGCTCCTAACTTTTATTATTCTGTTAACTAATATTTATTTACGCTTCTAACTTTTACTTTTATGTCATCTAACATATATCTAATCTAACGATTACTAACATTTATTAAAAGGTTTATTTATAATGCTAAATTAATTCTAATATCTTTTTATTGTTTAGAAAAATGTCGAATCTATCAAAACTTGAATTTATGGCTCTCGATATTTCCGGGAAAATTATATGTCTTGGTCAGCAATATCAAGAGACACCTAAAATCACTTGGTGTATTAAAAGCAATAAATGATAATAATCAATGTTCGGAAGAAGAAAGGACTAAAGCTGATGTGTTTATCCATAAACACATTGATGAATTATTGCAGCATGAATACTTTAATTATGATGATCCATGTGGGTTATGAAAGGATCTAAAAAATAGATTTGATAATCAAAAGGAAGTTTTACTTCCTACTGCCAAATATGAATGGAACAATTTGAGGTTCTAAGATTTTAAAAAAAGTAAATGATTACACATCTGCTTTATATAGAATATGCTCAAAACTAGAATTTTATGGGCATCTTGTTACCGAGGAGGAAAAGTTGGAGAAAACTTATTCCACTTTTCATGCTTCAAATATTAATTTGGCTCAACAATATCGTTTGTTGAAGTTTTATAAATACTCCGATCTCAATGCATATCCCTCGTAGCAGAAAAGCATAATGAGCTGCTTATGAAAAACCATGAAACTCGTCCCACAGGATCGCTAGCAATACCAGAAGCAAATGTTGCTAATAATTTTGAAAAATGGGAACAAGGCCAAGTTCGTGGTCGAGGCCGTGGCCGTGGCCGTGGTTGTGGTTATTATAATAAAAACCATTTTAGTGGTCATAACAACTTGTTCAAGTCGACCAACAATTATTATAGAGGCCATGGACGAGGTCGTGGTCGTGGTCGTGGCCGTGGACGAAATGCACCACAAAGTAACAAGTTTAACCAGCAAAATAAGTTCACAAATGAAGCTGGAACATCTCAAACTAATGATAGTTCGTGTTATAGATGTGGAAGTAATAACCACTGGGCGAAACTTTGTCGCACACCTTCACATCTATGTCAATTATATCAAGCATCTCTAAAGAGAAAGAAGTGAACCATGTAGATAAAATTGATGATGTCAACGCGAAACTACACCACTCGGATTTTTTCAATGATGGAGAAATTTAAATGCTTTTGAATAATAATAATTTCTTTTATAATTATGTTTAATTATGTTTGTAATATATTTCTTTCTTTTCATGTAACATATTTGTTTAAAATGTATAATATTATATGTGCTTATTATTATTATTTTTCTTATAATTGAAGATTAAAATGAATTCCAATGGAGCACAAGACCGAACAAGTAATGGAGATTTATGTATAGCAGATAGTGGTGCTACACATACTATTCTTAAATATCGAAAATAATTTTATGAATTGAAACCGACAAAAGGAAATATTGATACAATATCAGTCCTACGGACTTGATTGAAGGTGTGGGAAAAGCAAATTTAGAATTACCTAACGGTACTGTGACAACCCGAAAATTTTTTCGTGATTTAATATAAATTTATGTGAATTTACGATTTATTTTTATATTTTTATTATTATTTAAAAATAGTATTAATAATAATAAAAATAATGACAATGATAATATAATAATATTATTATTAAACTAATAATGTTAATAATGAAAATAATAATAATAATGAAAATATTATTATTTACAAAATTAATATAATTGATTAATAAAGTCCAGGGGGTAGTTTTGCAAATATTAAACTTGTTTTAAAAACTTAAGTCGTGAAATAATAAACTCAAAACTACAGGGGGCCATTGTGTAAATTGTTTCAAATACCCAACCCGCCGCCCGTCCCCTTCGATTTTCCGGCCGGCTCTCCGGCGACTCTCCGGCAGCCCCAAAAGCCAAGCACATCGCGATTATAATGCAATCCAACTATACCGACACCTTCTAGAGGATGGACCGAACTCGGGGACCATTTCAATTTAATAATTCAAGTCGGTTTGGTATGTCCCCCACTTCGACCGAAAGTTCGGCCGACCCACTCACCATAAACGCACCAACAGACTATTTTTTTCCAATTAATCGAACGGAAAGTGCTATATAAGCATCCCTAAACTAATGGTACATTCACACAACTCTCAAACACTTGAAATCGATCAATTTGATCCCCTCATTGCCGCGGACCTGCAACCGATCGTGTACCCACTGTAGAACTTCGAAACAGGTACTTAAACACACCATTGTGCTCGTTTTTACAAGGGGAACAATAACCCCATGAATTCTGATACAATAGAAATCGATTTGGCTTTCGATTTGGTTGAGAATCGAACCTGAGGTTCTTGAGTGAAATGGGATTACTGGGGGTTAAGTTAAAGAATTAAAAGGTGGTTTAACCGCGGCCACGGCCTTGGTTTACTGGTTTGGGTGTGTGCTTATGAACCGGAGGTCAGGGGTTCGAACCCTGCCCCCACACATATTTTTAAAAGCCTTTTTAAGTCTTTTAAAAATGCAGAAAAATTACCAAAAATTATAGAAATAATTTTAACTTCTTTTATTTTAAATACCTTTAAATGATTTTCTGTAATTTATTTATTTAAAAACACCTTAAAATAAATTTATAAAATAAAATAACCATTTTTATAAATAGACTTTAAATGATGATTTAAAGTATTAATCTATTGATTGGACACCATATTAATTTTTAATTATGGATAAATATAATAATTGTGGAAATTTATTCTTTAAATTCCTTATTTAATTATTTATTTATATACTTATTACAAATGTTATAAATAAGTTACTTTTATAAAAATGGATTTTAAATGATGATTTAAATCATCAAGTTATTAATAAGGATTATATTATTTTAATTATGGATTTATTATGATAAATGAAGGAATTATATTTAATAAATTTCATAAATTATTTACAAATACAAATATTATCATTATAATTATGACCACGCCATTGTTATTATTAATATCAATATTGGTAATATTATTAAGACATGGTGTTGTTTGTATACCAAATCGTGTACGTCAAACCGAACCGACCCGAATCCGACCAAATATATTATTCGCGTTGAACATGTTTTAAAAACTTAATTACAATTAATAATAGGTGTAGATCGTGTTTGATCGTGCATTGTCTTATTCTTTGAAGTTCTTGTTCATTTCATTACATCAAATCAAGGTGAGTTCAAGCCCCACTATTTTACTAAAACTGTTTTTGGGGGAGATAGCATACTGGTAATGTTACAAACGCTTTTTATATATATTTAAGATGTGTATGGATATTAATATAGTGCTGTTATCATTGTACAAGTCCTCACACTTTCGAATTGTTAATATTGGATAGCGGGGAAAGTTGGGTAGTACTACTGGGTGTGACGAGCCCCACCTGTGAGACTTGAGGTCAACCGGGTGCAATTTGTCCTATGATTATTCGTCACGATATGGTGAAGTCGTGACGGGAGGCAAACATAACATAGTCAGCTTCAATGTCGAAATCACTATTTAATATCATTTGTGAATGGACTAGCTAGCCATTACAATGCACATGCTTAAATATACGCTGTTGTTAAACTGGGATGTTTAACTGTGGACTCGTGAACTGATCAACCATTGGATTGATATACGCTGTTGTTAAACTGGGATGTTTAACTGTAAACTCCTTGAACTGGTCAACCATAGGGTTGATACACGTTATTGTTAAACTGTTATGATTAAACGCAAACTCGGTATACACTTTTGCTAAACTGTTATGTTTAAACACAAACTCTTGAACTCACCAACCGTGTGTTGACTTTTAGTATGCTATTCTCAGGTCATTAATCTGGACTGCTGTTAGGAGCACTACACGGGTCAAGCATGCATCCTAACGCTTAAACAATGATACATTTGTTTATCTTTATATTTTGGGTTTGTTTTATTTGTTTAAACGCTTCCGCATGAATTATAAGTTTAAACTTTGGTTTGTTATGTTAAACGTTGCATATAGAGTCGTTCCGAGTAACTATTGACTGTGATCCTGGTTTGTTCACACCCCTCCGTGATAGATTCCAGACCCGGAATTTGAGGGTGTGACAGATTGGTATCAGAGCCATTGGTTATAGAGAACTAGGTTGCATACACACTAGACTATAACCGCACACAGTTAGTTAGTTACTTGTTTCTAGACTTCCTAAACTTAACTGATTATCTTAGGTTCAAATCCTTAGACTTTATGTCTAAACTATGAAAATCATATCGAGGTTTTAAAATTTCATGAACCAAATGAACTTGTGTGACACATAGACACCTGTATTCTGGATTTCCTGGCAAAAAGCCTTCGGGCTAAGGCTAGCATATCGCATATATCTCATTACGAGACCTGGTATGCTTACCTGGGGATTTCTGGGATGAGTGATAAACTATGGTCAATACACAAGTCCATAAGGTAAATGGGATACCTTTTTACTGAACATGGAACAATACCGAGTCCGGCGACTCACAAGCAATGTCTATACACTACAGCACGACATAGCTGAACGATTCTATTCTATTTCCTTTAAACGATTCGGACTACGTAGCCTTTCTTTATTTTGGAACCTATATGGAAAGAGTTGTTTCCCCACCCAAACAACAAACTCAATTTGTTATAAACATTGTGGTGGTGATGAATTGATTATCTCCTTATTGTTTACTATAATGAGATAAAAGGGATTGATTCATTACTCATTATTGTATTTGTGAATATAAAGTGAATAATGGACGCCCAAAGACGTGGACGTGGTCGTGGACGAGGACGCGTGCGTGGACGTGGTGCCGGTAACCAAGGTGCCGGTGACCAAGGCGCTGGTTCTATTAATATGACCCCTGCGGAATTGGCTGCTCTAATCAACGTACAAGTTCAGGCAGCGGTAGCTGCTACCCAAATAAGACAGCCAGCAGAACCATCAACGTGTACCTACAAGTCCTTCATGGACTGCAAGCCTCACACCTACAGTGGAACCGAGGGAGCTGTAGGGTTAGTGAGATGGTTTGAGAAGACGGAGTCCGTATTCTCAAAATGTAAATGTCCACCTGCTGACCAGGTGAAATATGCTACGGGAACGTTGGATGGTGCTGCATTGTCTTGGTGGAATGCGCAAGTGCAAATGCTAGGGCAAGCCATGGCAGATCAACTCCCGTGGAACGAGTTCAAAGATATGATGATTGAGGAATACTGCCCATGAAGTGAAGTACAAAAACTTGAAGTGGAATTCTGGCAACTGAAGATGCAAGGATCAGAAATTGAGGCTTATACCACGAGAACTCATGAGCTGGCCACTCTATGTCCAGGAATGGTAAACGAGATGCACAAGAGAGTGGAACACTACATCCGAGGATTGGTGCCAGAGATTAGGAGTATGGTTACTTCCTCAAACCCGGCGACTATCCAGCAAGCTATCCGCCTAGCCCACAAACTGACTGATTAAGCTGTGGAGGAAGGACGGTTACCAAAACGGGGCGCTGCGGCGAGCGTGTCCGACAACAAGAGGAAGTGGGATACCTCTAACAACACCAACAACAACAATAGAACATCATCGTCCGGTGGTCAACATCAGCAACAAACACCACAACAACAACACAGGAGGTTTGACAACAACCGTAACTTCAACCAGTCAGCCTCGAACAATCAAGGATCGAGCGGTTATGGTGGTAAACAGCCGATATGCCCGCGGTGCAACTATCATCACGTCGGAAGATGTGAAAATTACAAGTGTCAGCGGTGTGGTAAAAGGGGACACTTAGCTAAGGATTGCCGTGTTGAGTTGGTTAGGAAGCCACATCAACCTCAAGAGACCTCAAAGGGTTGCTTTGAGTGTGGGAAAGAAGGGCACTACAAGCGTAAACTGTCCGCAGCTGAGGAAGAACGGTAATGGCAATGGCCAAAACAACAACAATCAAGGCAACAACAACAACAACAATGATGGAAGAGGCAATGGAAATGGTGGTAATAATAATGGAGCCAAAGGGAAAGCCTTCGTCATTGGCTCAGGTGAGGCTCTAAATGATCCTACAACTATTACTGGTAGATTTTCTGTCAATGGATGTTTTGCTACGATACTGTTTGATACTGGAGCCGATAGGAGTTTCATATCCTTAAAGTTCTGTAGTCTTCTAAGTGATATTCCTTCTGCCTTAGAATCCAAATATACCGTAGAATTGGCTGACGGTAAACAAATCCATGTAACACATTCTTAGAGATTGTAAGATAGAACTCGCTGGTCATACTTTCGTATAGATCTTATGCCTGTTACACTAGGAAGTTTCGACGTTGTGGTAGGCATGGATTGGCTATCTAACAAGCAAGCAGAAGTCATATGTCATGAAAAGATTATACGAATTCCGGTTGGTGACGAAATTCTTACAGTCCGAGGCGATAGGAGTGTGGTGCAGTAATGGGTATTATCTCTTACATGAAGGCGCAAAAGTTGTTACGAAAAGGACGTGTGGCTATTCTGGCACTCGTCACCGACAAGCAGTCCGAGGAAAAGAAAATAGAAGACATTCCCGTGGTAAGAGATTTTAGAGGTGTTTCCAGAGGATCTTCCTGGACTACCACCTCATCGCCAAGTGGAATTTCAAATCGAACTGACTCCCGGTGCATCCCCGATTGCTAGAGCACCTTATCGATTAGCACCAAACGAACTACAGGAGTTGTCATCACAACTTCAGGAGCTTTTAGATAAGGGCTTTATCTGACCTAGCTCATCACCTTGGGGAGCCCCTGTTCTCTTTGTTAAGAAGAAGGACGGCACTTTCCGAATGTGCATCGATTATAGAGAATTAAACAAAGTCACAGTCAAGAACCGATATCCTCTACCTCGTATCGACGACTTGTTTGATCAGCTTCAGGGATCGAGCTATTATTCGAAGATCGACATGAGGTCTGGTTATCATCAACTCCGAGTCCGTGAGGAGGACATCTCCAAAACCGCATTCCGTACTCGTTATGGTCATTACGAGTTCTTGGTCATGCCTTTTGGGTTGACTAATGCACCTGCGGTATTCATGGACCTCATGAATCGCGTGTGCAAACCCTATCTCGATCAGTTTGTTATCGTGTTTATCGATGACATACTGATATACTCTAGGACCAAGGAGGACCACGAAGAACATCTACGATTGATCTTGGAATTATTGAAGAAGGAGCAACTGTACGCCAAATTCTCTAAGTGTGACTTCTGGAAACGTGAAGTGCAATTTCTAGGTCATATCGTTAATGAGATGGGAATACATGTTGATCCTGCAAAGATTGTGGCGATAAAGAATTGGGCTACACCTAAGACACCGACGAGATAAGGCAATTCTGGGGTTAGCAGGATATTACCGGCGATTCATAGAAGGATTCTCTAAAATCGCACAAACCTCTCACAGCCTTGACCCACAAAGGAACGACATACAAATGGGGTGAAAGCCAAGAGGCGGCTTTTCAGCTATTGAAACAGAAACTCTGTAGTGCACCGATATTGGCACTACCAGAGGGGACAGATGATTTCGTGGTGTATTGTGACGCATCCATTCAAGGATTGGGTTGTGTCCTGATGCAGCGAGATAAGGTGATAGCTTACGCCTCGAGACAACTGAAGATTCACGAGAAAAACTATACCACCCATGACCTGGAATTGGGTGCAGTGGTTTTTGCCTTGAAGATTTGGAGACACTACTTGTACGGTACCAAATGCACTATCTATACCGATCACAAGAGTCTTCAGCACATCTTTGAGCAAAAGGATTAAATATGCGGCAACGACGGTGGTTAGAGTTACTCAATGATTATGACTGTGCAATCAAGTATCATCCGGGTAAGGCTAATGTGGTAGCCGATGCCCTTAGTCGTAAGGAAACCCTAAAGCCTCGTCGAGTGCGCGCATTACAAATGACTATCCACTCTGACCTACCAGCACAAATCAAAGCTGCTCAATCTGAGGCCTTGAAGACGGAGAATCTCAAAGCGGAATACATGCGAGGCATGGAGAAACAGTTGGAGGTTAAAGCTGATGGAATCCGTTATTTTATGAAACGGATCTGGGTACCACAGTACGGGAATTTGCGAGAGCTGATAATGGATGAAGCTCATAAGTCACGTTACTCTATTCATCCGGTTCAGACAAGATGTATCAGGACCTGAAAGAATTTTACTGGTGGCCGAAAATGAAAGCGGAGATAGCCATGTATGTAAGTAGATGCTTAACTTGTTCCAAGGTTAAGGTGGAATACCAGAGACCATCCGGTTTACTTCAACAACCGGAAATTCCAGTGTGGAAATGGGAGCAGATCTCCATGGACTTTATCACGAAGTTACCTAGGACTCCCAGCGGATGCGACACCATTTGGGTTATAGTAGATCGCTTAACGAAATCCGCACACTTTCTGGCAATCCGAGAGACTGATCGAATGGAGAAGCTGACACGTATCTATTTAAGGGAAATAGTCTCTCGGCATGGCGTGCCGATATCTATCATTTTGATCGTGACGCTCGGTTCACTTCTCATTTCTGGCAATCATTACAACGATCATTGGGAACACGGCTGGATATGAGTACCGCGTATCACCCGCAAACCGATGGTCAAAGTGAGCGTACGATCCAGACACTGGAAGACATGTTGCGTGCCTGTGTAATTGATTTTGGCAACAGCTGGGAAACACATTTACCATTGGTTGAGTTCTCCTATAATAACAGTTATCATACCTCAATCAAGGCAGCTCCATTTGAGGCACTGTATGGGCGTAAGTGCCGGTCACCTATTTGTTGGGCAGAAGTTGGGGAAAGTCAACTTACCGGTCCTGAACTCGTGCACGAGACGACTGAGAAGATCGTACAGATCCGTAATCGTATGGCAGCAGCGCGAGATAGACAGAAAAGCTATGCTGACAAGAGACGGAAACCTCTAGAGTTCCAAATTGGTGACAAAGTGTTATTGAAAGTCTCACCGTGGAAAGGCGTAGTTCGGTTTGGCAAACGAGGAAAGCTGAATCCGAGGTATGTTGGACCATTTGAGATATTAGAAAGAATAGGTCCAGTGGCCTATCGACTAGCATTACCTGAATCACTGAGTGGAGTTCATAATGTGTTCCATGTTTCAAACCTGAGGAAATGCCTTGCTGACGAAACTCTCATCGTTCCGTTAGACGAGGTACATGTTGACGAACAACTACGCTTCATCGAGGAACCAGTGGAAATTATGGACCGAGAGGTCAAGACACTTAAACACAGTCGTATCCCTATTGTCAAAGTCCGGTGGAACTCCCGGCGTGGTCCTGAGTTCACTTGGGAAAGAGAGGACGAGATGATGCGCAAGTATCCTAACCTGTTCAAGGATGCTGCCAGTACATCTTAATTTTGGGACGAAAATTCCTCTAACAGGGGGATGATGTGACAACCCGAAAATTTTTTCGTGATTTAATATAAATTTTATGTGAATTTACGATTTATTTTTATATTTTTATTATTTAAAAATAGTATTAATAATAATAAAAATAATGACAATGATAATAATAATAATATTATTATTAAACTAATAATGTTAATAATGAAAATAATAATAATAATGAAATATTATTATTTACAAAATTAATATAATTGATTAATAAAGTTCAGGGGGTAGTTTTGCAAATATTAAAACTTGTTTTAAAAACTTAAGTCATGAAATAATAAAACTCAAAACTACAGGGGGCCATTGTGTAAATTGTTTTAAATACCCAACCCGCCGCCCGTCCCCTTCGATTTTCCGGCCGGCTCTCCGGCGACTCTCCGGCAGCCCCAAAAGCCAAGCACATCGCGATTATAATGCAATCCAACTATACCGACACCTTCTAGAGGATGGACCGAACTCGGGGACCATTTCAATTTGATAATTCAAGTCGGTTTGGTATGTCCCACTTCGACCGAAAGTTCGGCCGACCCACTCACCATAAACGCACCAACAAGCTATTTTATTCCAATTAATCGAACGGGAAGTGCTATATAAGCATCCCTAAACTAATGGTACATTCACACACCTCTCAAACACTTGAAATCGATCAATTTGATCCCTCATTGCCGCGGACCTGCAACCGATCGTGTACCCACTGTAGAACTTCGAAACAGGTACTTAAACACACCATTGTGCTCGTTTTACACAGGGGAACAATAACCCCATGAATTCTGATACAATAGAAATCGATTTGGCTTTCGATTTGGTTGAGAATCGAACCTGAGGTTCTTGAGTGAAATGGATTACTGGGGGTTAAGTTAAAAGAATTAAAAGGTGGAGTTTAACCGCGGCCACGGCCTTGGTTTACTGGTTTGGGTGTGTGCTTATGAACCGGAGGTCAGGGGTTCGAACCCTGCCCCCAACACATATTTTTAAAAGCCTTTTTAAGTCTTTTAAAAATGCAGAAAAATTACCAAAAATTATAGAAATAATTTTTAACTTCTTTTATTTTAAATACCTTTAAATGATTTTCTGTAATTTATTATTTAAAAACACCTTAAAATAAATTTATAAAATAAAATAACCATTTTTATAAAATAGACTTTAAATGATGATTAAAGTATTAATCTATTGATTGGACACCATATTAATTTTTAATTATGGATAAATTATAATAATTGTGGAAATTATTTCTTTAAATTCCTTATTAATTATTTATTTATATACTTATTACAAATGTTATAAATAAGTTACTTTTATAAAAATGGATTTTAAATGATGATTTAAATCATCAAGTTATTAATAAGGATTATATTATTTTAATATGGATTTATTATGATAATGAAGGAATTATATTTAATAAATTTCATAAATTATTTACAAATACAAATATTATCATTATAATTATGACCACGCCATTGTTATTATTAATATCAATATGGTAATATTATTAAGACATGGTGTTGTTTGTATACCAAATCGTGTACGTCAAACCGAACCGACCCGAATCCGACCAAATATATTTATTCGCGTTGAACATGTTTTAAAAACTTAATTACAATTAATAATAGGTGTAGATCGTGTTTGATCGTGCATTGTCTTATTCTTTGAAGTTCTTGTTCATTTCATTACATCAAATCAAGGTGAGTTCAAGCCCCACTATTTTACTAAAACTGTTTTTGGGGAGATAGCATACTGGTAATGTTACAAACGCTTTTTATATATATTTAAGATGTGTATGGATATTAATATAGTGCTGTTATCATTGTACAAGTCCTCACACTTTCGAATTGTTAATATTGGATAGCGGGGAAAGTTGGGTAGTACTACTGGGTGTGACGAGCCCCACCTGTGAGACTTGAGGTCAACCGGGTGCAATTTGTCCTATGATTATTCGTCACGATATGGTGAAGTCGTGACGGGAGGCAAACATAACATAGTCAGCTTCAATGTCGAAATCACTATTTAATATCATTTGTGAATGGACTAGCTAGCCATTACAATGCACATGCTTAAATATACGCTGTTGTTAAACTGGGATGTTTAACTGTGGACTCGTGAACTAATCAACCATTGGATTGATATACGCTGTTGTTAAACTGGGATGTTTAACTGTAAACTCCTGAACTGGTCAACCATAGGGTTGATACACGTTATTGTTAAACTGTTATGATTAAACGCAAACTCGGTATACACTTTTGCTAAACTGTTATGTTAAACACAAACTCTTGAACTCACCAACCGTGTGTTGACTTTTAGTATGCTATTCTCAGGTCATTAATCTGGACTGCTGTTAGGAGCACTACACGGGTCAAGCATGCATCCTAACGCTTAAACAATGATACATTTGTTTATCTTTATATTTTGGTTTGTTTTATTTGTTTAAACGCTTCCGCATGAATTATAAAGTTTAAACTTTGGTTTGTTATGTTAAACGTTGCATATAGAGTCGTTCCGAGTAACTATTGACTATGATCCTGGTTTGTTCACACCCCTCCGTGATAGATTCCAGACCCGGAATTTGAGGGTGTGACAGGTACAAAGATTTTAATAGCGAATGCTCTATTTTCCCCAAAATCAACAAGAAACTTATTAAGTTTCAAAATATATATCAAAATGGATATGATACCCAGTCAAGAACTGTTGGTAACAAGAAATATCTATATATTGTGAAGGAAAATCATATATTGGAAAAATTGCCAATGCTTCATTCTGGATTGCATTATACATATATAAATGTGCCTCAAGCACATATGATAGTAAAGAGAAATATTGTGATCCTGGTATGTTAAACATATGGCATGATAGATTAGGCCATCCAGGATCTAGAATGATGAAAAGAATCATTGAAAATACACATGGACATCCATTAAAAATCAAAGGATTCCCCAAGCAAATAAATGCAACTGTGTACATCATGTTCTCTTGGAAAATTAATTACAAGGCCTTCGCCACTAAAAATCAAAAAGGAAACACCAATATTCCTTGAAAGAATTCAAGGTGATATATGTGGACCAATTCATCCACCGTGTGGACCGTTTAGATATTTTATGGTCCTAATAGACGCATCCAGCAGATGGTCTCATGTATGTTTATTATCAACTCGTAATGTAGCTTTTGCAAAATTTTTGGCTCAAATTATTAAATTACGAGCACATTTTCCTGATTATACAATTAAAAGAGTAAGGCTTGATAATGCGGGAGAATTCACATCACATGCTTTTAATAATTATTGCATGTCTGTTGGAATTGTTGTGGAACACCCAGTTGCCCATGTACATACACAAAACGGTTTAGCGGAATCATTAATTAAACGTCTCCAGCTAATAGCTAGACCATTAATAATGAGAACAAAACTCCTTGTGTCTATTTGGGTCATGCAATTTTGCATGCTGGATCATTAATTCGTATAAGGCCAAGTGCAAATCATAAGTACTCCCCCATACAACTTGTCTCTGGTCAAGAGCCAAATATTTCCCATCTTAGAGTTTTTGGTTGTGCAGTATATGTTCCTATTGCACCACCACAACGCACCAAAATGGGACCTCAAAGAAGGTTAGGAATATATGTTGGATATGAAAGCGCTTTTATCATAAGATATCAAGAACCTTTAACAGGTGATGTTTTTACAGCACGTTTTGCTGATTGTCATTTTGATGAGACAGTATTCCCTACATTAGGGGAGAAAATAAAAGTAAAGAAAATGATGTTTCATGGTATGTACCTTCATTGTTATATCTAGATCCTAGAACAAAACAATGTGAAACAGAGGTTTAAAAGATAGTACGTCTACAAGAAATTGTAAATCAATTGCCTGATGCATTTACTGATACAAAAAGGGTAACAAAATCTTATATACCAGCTGTAAATGCTCCAGCTCGAGTTGAGATTCCCGACAAACAAAAGGATAATATGGCGAATAAATCACAGAAACGGTTGAAACGTGGTAGACCAGTCGGTTCAAAGGATAAACATCCTTGAAAAAGAAAATGTACTGAAACGAAATTGACCATAAAGAAAATGATTCAAATATTGAAATATTCCCTCAGGAAAATGTAAATGATACTACTTTCCCTCAGGGGGGAAGTAAACGACCAAGAATTATCAATCAATTATGGTCATACACATATAGTATGGAACCGAGATGAAATAGAAAATGATTATATATTTTCTTATTCTTTGGCCAGTGAGATTATGAATGAAGATGATGATTCTGAGCCAATATCTGTAGATAATTGTCGTAATAGACATGATTGGGATAAATGGAAAGACGCTATGCAAACTGAATTAAATTCACTTAACAAACGAAAGGTTTTTGGGCCTATTATACTTATACCTAAGGAAGTAAAGCCTGTAGGATATAAATGGGTTTTTGTAAGAAAAAGAAATGAGAAAAATGAAGTTACAAGGTATAAAGCCAGACTTGTAGCCCAAGGTTTTTCTCAAAGGCCGAGAATTGACTATGAGGAAACATATTCCCCTGTTATGGATGCAATCACTTTCAGATATTTAATCAGTTTAGCAGTTTCTAAAAAATTAGAAATGCGTCTTATGGATGTAGTTACGGCTTATTTATATGGATCACTTGATAATGATATTTATATGAAAATCCCAGAAGGGTTTAAAATCCCAGATGCATTAAAATCGAAGTCTAAAGAAATGTATTCAATCAAACTGCAACGATCATTATATGGATTGAAACAATCTGGGAGAATGTGGTATAATCGTTTGAGTGATTATTTGATAGGTAAAGGCTACACAAATAATCTTATATGTCCATGCGTCTTTATCAAAAGGACAACATCAGGATATGTTATAATAGCAGTATATGTTGATGATTTGAACATAATCGGTACGCATAAGGAAATTCATGAAGCAGTTATTCTTTTAAAGAAAGAATTTGAAATGAAAGATCTTGGAAAAACCAGATATTGTCTTGGTTTACAGATTCAACATATGAACAACGGTATACTTATACATCAATCAAATTATACCGAAAGACTATTAAAACGTTTCAATATGGACAAGGCAAATTCATTAGCTCACCAATGGTTGGTAGATCGCTTAACATTGAAAAAGATCCATTTCGTCCTTGTGAAGAAAATGAAGAAGTACTTGGTCCAGAAGTACCATACCTCAGTGCAATTGGAGCTCTTATGTATCTTACTAACTGTACAAGGCCTGATATTTCTTTTGCAGTTAATTTGCTAGCAAGATTTAGTTCATCCCCTACCAAAAGACACTGGAATAGGATTAAACATATTTTTCGATACCTTCGAGGAACAGTTGATTTAGGCTTATTTTATTCTAACGAATCAAAAGAAAGTTTAGTTGGTTATGTAGATGCAGGTTATTTATCCGATCCTCACAAAGCAAGATCTCAAACCGGATATGTATTTATGAACGGAGGAACTGCAATCTCATGGCGTTCTAAAAAACAAACACTTGTTGCAACATCCTCAAATCATGCTGAAGTTATTGCACTACATGAAGCCTCTAGAGAATGTGTGTGGTTGAGATCCATGACACAACATATATTGACTTCTTGTGGACTAGAGAAAGATAACAATCCAACTCTAATCTATGAAGACAATGCAACTTGTGTCTCACAGATGAAATAAGGGTATATCAAAAGTGACAGAACGAAACATATACCCCCAAGATTTTATCATATACTCAAGAACTTATTAAAGATAGTCAGGTTGAAATGAGATACGTTCAGTCTACCAATAATTCCGCAGATCTTTTCACAAAGGCGCTTCCTACAACAATCTTCAGAAAGCACATTTATAATATCGGGATGCGTCATGTACACAAATGATAATTTGAGGGGGAGCTATATACTGTACTCTTTTTCCCTTAGCTATGGTTTTTATCCCAATGCGTTTTTCCTAGCAAGGTTTTTAATGAGGCAGTATATCCACTCATATTACATTAGAGAAATGTTTAGACTATATGTCTGAGGGGGAGTGTTATAATGGCAGACATATGGGTCCCACCCCTTTTGTTTTTTTTGTGCTATGTGTATATATATATATGCATATATGCGAGCTGGTAAAATCAATCACATCTTCTTCATCAAATTGAGCACAGTTTATTTTCCTTTCTATCAACTCATCTTCTTCATCAACTCAATTATTATTATTATTATAACATATTTCATATTTTTTGACTTATTTTGCTAAAATTAGATTCATTTATGATGAAATTTGTGAAACTTCAACTGAAAAAGATTTATTTCATATTTTTTGACTTATTTTGCTAAAATTAGATTCATTTATGATATTCTAGTACTTTATGCACAGTTCGGATCTTTATAAAAAAATTTAACCGCAAATGTACGACTTTACTTCAAATAATATGTGTTATCTTAGTCGGCCTCATCTATCTGTTTATTAGCCAGGACCGCGCTTTCAACTTCCTCGGAAGGAAACCCACAAGTGGAAAAAATCCTTGGCTCAACGCAAAGCATATTTGCTCTAAATGAGATTTGGACCCAAGACATTCCTATTAATTATCTTGATTATATCACTTTAACCACTTGAGCTATTTGGTCTTTATAAATTGTTTGGATAGTGATTATTTTCTTTTGTGGCATGGTTTAATATTGTCAAGGCTTATATACATCTTCAAATCTAGAATGTTGAAGTGGTTGAAACTCAAACTCTTGATACTGATTAGTTTGTCAAAGAATATGTCAAGGTCTATGGTTGTTACACTGTCGGATCTTATTAATGATAGTCGATCTTAGACTATATGTAGTGGACATTATGAAGGCTCCAAACATGATGACATGGAAACAAATGGGGCTCAAAACATCATTACAATATAATTAAAAGTGACTCCAAACTCACAGGACTTCAAACCAACATTTCCTATATTGTTTCCTCAATAGGGGTTTCGAACGCTAGTTAACCGCTACACTTGATTTAAAAAGAGTTCTAATAAAATAGTTTTTATCTACATGTCATTTAAATTACAATTTAACTAAACAATCACTATTTATAGTCTTATATGGAAAACAAATATCAAATTATGAGTTTTAGTAAACCCGTATATTATACGGGTTGAATAAATAAAATATTAAATAGAATAAAAATTATTAATTATAAACGATAGACTAAGACATGATATGATTGAAATTATGTATAGTAATAACTATAAGTTATAAAAAAATAATATGAAAAATTTTTATTATTTTTTATTTTTTTCAAATATAAATTAAACATTTTATTTTAAAATAACGTTTTAAAAATTTTTATTTTTAAAAATTTCCTTACTATAACTCCTTATTTTAATTATTTTTATTTTATAAAAAATTTACTTTAAAAAACTGATTTTAAAATATTACATAAAAATAGTGTTATTTTAAAAAAATCTTTTTATAAAAAGTATCTCTATAGAAATAAAAAAACTAATAAAACATCTCGTTCTTAATCTATTAAAAAATTAATTATAATGTAAAAATAAATAGATAATCTCACTACTCTAATAAAAGGGTAACTATGGTTGCCACATGTCACTTTTTTGACTCATCTAATGCCACGTGTCAGCACCACATTCATTCTAATCAAATTTTTCCCGCTTCTCTCTCCTATTAAATAATCACATTAATTACTAATAGTATTATCTATTTATTTTTACATTATAATTAGTTTTTTAATAAATTAAGAAAGATAAATTTTTATTAATGTTATTTCTATATAGATAGTTTTTTATACAAAGATTTTTTCCTAAAAAATAACATTATTTTTACGTAATATTTTAAAATTGGTCTTTAAAGTAATTTTTTAATAAAACAAAAATAATTAAAAAAGGGATTTATAGTAAGGAAATTTAAAAAAAAAATTAATGTTGTTTTAAAATAAAATGTCTAATTTATCTTTAAAAATAAAAAAATTAAAAATTTCATATTATTGTTTTATTACTTATAACTATTACTTATACATAATTTCAATCATATTATGTTTTAATCTATCATTTTATAATTAATAATTTTTATTCAATTTAATATGTTATTTATTCAACCCGTGTATTACACGGGTTTACTAAATCTAGTATTATTAATATTTAATGTAGTTATTTAATAGGAGAGATGAGCGAGAAAAGTTTGATAAGAATGAATGTGGTGGTGACACTTGGCACACTCATTTATCCTTTTATTACTTGCATACTCATTTACTCTTTTATTAGAGTAATAAGATGATTGTAATTATCTACTTTCAATACATGATATAACCATGATATTGTTAGTGATTCTTTGTTTGGTAATTTAGTGCCTTTTTGCAGACTACTATGTGACTTGAATACTTGCTTAATTTTGAACCGCAAGTCTTGTCCAATTATGATGTACCTGGGCCAGCGATTGATTGTATACTTAATTGAGCAGATATATACGACAATGTCGGGCGTTGCAGTGGCATCGTACGCAGGCCGATAAAGTATAAATTAACAATCGACCATACTTGTCTCCGAACTAAATATACGTCGAACCATTAGTAACTTGAATTTATAACATTGAACAAACATGTATTATGCCTGACAAGCCTCTTTTCCTAACAAACTCATATCGAAAAGTAGAAAAACTCAAAACGTACATGAAAACACATAGGTTATAATTGTCCTGACTCGTTGTGAAAGCGACATTTCACAAATTTTATAAGAATTGTTTTGTAGTGAAGGTATCAATTATTATTATTAATATTATTATTAAAGTTAATCATGTATTTATCTATTCTTCTTTCATACATGTATGTTAAAACACACCAAGTCAAGAAACTAATCCATTAGCATAAGGAATTGTCGACGAATTTTGGAAATTCAACATTAATAAGATTAAGTAGCAAATAGCGATATGTATGTATTAGAAATGTATAACCGTCAAAACCTATAGCAAAGAAAACCATGATACCACCAAGTGAAGGAAATTAATCAATTACCAAAAAGATTTGTACATGGAATGTATCAACTGTTAAAAATATCCGAATCCAAAACCGAATCCGAAATATCCGAAAATCCAAAATTCGGATATCCGAAATTTCGGATATCCGAACTTAGGATATCCGAAATTTCGGATTCGGATTCGATTCGGATAGTGATTTTCAGAATTTTCGGATATCCGAAATATCCGAAATATCCAAATATTTTTATAAAATTTTAAAATATTAAATATTAATTAAATATTTTGGATATTTTTAGATATTTAGAACATTTTAATAAAAAACTTCGGATATCCGATAAAAACTTCAATAAAATTATTACAGTTTTATAAAAAAATTTAAATAATACAAATTTTCTTTGAATTCGGATATCCGAATCCGTATCCGAAATTTTTGATATCCGAAATACGGATATCCGAAATTTCGGATTCGGATTCGGATAGTGAAATTCACTATCCGAAATTTTCGGATATCCAAAATTCGGATATCCGAATTTGAACACCCATACCCTTTTATATTTGTCAAACCCTAAACAAAAAGAAACGACAGAACACAATCAGGTTAAAATAAAGAAGTCCAACCTCACACTAATAGCATTGGTCCGTCTCCCATCTCCGGCCACCGTATTCACCATTTCCGTCGATGAAGAACTCCGAATAGTTATTTTCTGTCTCACGAACAAACTCAAATCGTAATCTGCTCGTTTTTTGGATCCAACATGTAGCGTAAGCATAACACATTTTTATGAACTCATCAGCCGACGAATCACGGTCTTCGACACCCGGATGCAAAACTCTCGCTATTCTCCGGTACGCCGTCTTGATCTCCATCGTATCGGCTCCGATTTGAATCCTGAGCACTTCGTATAGTGACCAAAGCTAGCAAAGCGTTGAGATCACGTGTATTAGACGTAGGTTAAGAGTTAATCTATGAAAAGTTATTATATTATAATAAGATAACTTCGCAAAATTTATGAAGATTATCTCTGCATCTAGTCTCTCTTTTATATATGATTTTATGATATGTTGTTATTCTCTCACGTAATTTTATTAATGGTGAAAATAAGTTAATTTTGGTTTTAAAACTAGAAATTTAAACCCGTGTGATACGGTGCGTTTGTAGACTTTGTTACGTATGTTGCAAACAATTAAATTGAGATGGTTAAATACATAAAAGAAACATATGTATCTATAGTGACTAGGTCCTAAAAACAATTATATACCATATCTATATTCTTCAACGATATTGGTTTTATTTTTCATGGTACTAGGACAATATCCAAATTATCATATTTTGAATACAAACTTGTTTTTAACATAAATAGTAATGTATGAGGTAACATCAAGAAAATAATTAAACATAATCACAAATAAGTTTTTTTCTAATAAAAATGTTTATGTAATACAAAGGGATAAAGTTAAAACCTTAGAAATTTAAGGGTGTAAAGTTAAAACTTTAAATTTGAAGGCTAAAGTTGAAATTTTAGAAACTAAAGCGTAAAGTTTTTGCAAAGTTCAGATCTTTAGAGTATTCATATTCTGTTCCCTAAATTTATATGAGTGTATTCTTTATATTATATGGTATGGTTATAAGTGGTTGTGAGTGAAGGATATGAGTAAATTAATTGTTCAATCTGTATTTTTAGAAAACATTGTTCAAACCCCATAATGTTTTAATATATTTTAAGTGGTTGTAAGTGGATGAAAGAGAAAAATTATTGATAAATATATAAAAAGTATTATTTAATTAAAAAGTAGAGAGAAACAATAGTGATTTTTAGTGTAATTACATGGATACGGATGGGAATGGGTTGTGAATGCTCTTATAAATTGTTTTTTAACCGCAAATGTACGACTATACTTTAAAATATATGTATTATCTTAGTTGGACTCATCTATCTATTTATTAGCCAGGACCGTGCTTCCAACTTGCTCGGAAGAAACCCATAAGTGGAAAAAAAATCCCTAGCTCAACCCAGGCATATTTGCTCTAAGTGAGACTTTAATGCAGGTCTTTCTATATTAACTATCTTGGGTATCTCACTTTAACCAATTGAGCTAAAAATCATTGGTCTTTATAAATTGTTTGGATAGTGATTATTTTCTTTTGTGACATGCTTTAATATTGTCAAGGTTTATATAAATCTTCAAATCTAAAATGTTGAAGAACTTGAAACTCACTTAAACTCTTGATATTGATTTGTTTGTCAAAGAATATGTCTTTGTGACATCCGGTAGTTTTCCGTTACCAAAACTCTTTAGTTTCTTTAAGTCTTACGTACACGTGTCGTGAGCACAAACAAGTTGTCATTGAACGTTGGTTACTTAATAATAATTAATATTGATTAACTAGAATAACTTAATTAATATTTTAGTTATTGATATGTGGGTATGTAAATTGTGATTTTTAAGTGTTATTGATAGATTTCGCTTTATAATGTGATCATGTGTGATGCATGATTTCATGTGTGATGTTTGCTAAATGGATTTTATAGTTGTTGTTGATTAATAATAATTTATATATTATGAGATGAAATATTATTTAAAAGTATCAAAAAATTATTTATAATTTATAAAATAATATGGGGTTAATTAAGAATTCTTACCATATATAAACTAAAATAAAAAACCTAGCCCCATCCCCACACCCCATTTTTTATCAAGAGCAACACAATCCAATCGATTTTAGCTTGGTTTGATCATTCCATTATGATAGCAAGTGCCATACTCGATCATTACACGATTAAATATGAGATTTTGAATAGTTTTTTATGGTTTTTTATTCTAGAACAAACTCTAGTTCAATTGGGCTTGATATCTCAAAATTAAAATTGTTTGATGATGCTATGATGTTAATTTGATTTTATTGATGTTAGTTTACATGGGTTATGCATGAATTTCATAAATTTAACGTCTCGTTCATACGTTACTATAAGATGAAACTTTAATTCTTGAGAATTTGGAGTTTGATGATTCATGGGTGTTTATTATGCTTAGATGAATACTATGAACTACATTAGGCATAAAATTGATGAATCCATGATTGAATTGGATGATATGTTGGTTATTGGGTGTTACTTTCCCGACAGGGAAACTTTATTGATATATTCGAATTGATCTTGTGAATTGGGCTTGTATGTTATGTTAGGATCATGATAGGTTGCTTGTTGATAATGTAATGTTTTAGAATATATTAGTTGGATCATTTGGATACTATGTTGGTCTGTTTGAGAAATCTAGGATTCATGAAAGAAATTGTGCAATGTGATGACTTGTGTTAAAGGTTATGGTTTTTGTGTTTGTAGTATGTGATTCTTGTGTATGTATGATGTGGTTGATTGGGATGACTCATGTTGGGAATATGATGATGAACATCATACACGCATGCGAATCTGAGGCCCCAAATTAGTGGGATTGGCGTGGGTTTAGGATGTGTCGTGAGTTGCTTCACATGGCATGTAGTGCGTGATTAAACTCAATATGTAATTAGATAGTTAGGAATTACTTTTTTTGTCTTGAGCTTGATGATTTTGATGTTCGCATTTTTGTATGATAAGCTTTGTAGTATCATGATCTTGCTAGATCTTAAGGTTCATTATGTGATATACATGAATGGTTTTGCATAATCGTGGATAATGAATTATTAAAATTGATCAAACAAGATTTCACTTAACAAGTCAGCAACAGGTCAAATGAGTCAACTGGGTCAAATGGTTTAATGTTTCCAAATCATCTAAGTCAATGTGTTTGATTGAGTGCTTAGGGTTTATTAAGATATTTTGGTTACACGTACTTATGTACTCATGTGTTCTAGGCAACCTCTAACGGGTTGTCTTTTCAGTTATCCTTAGCTTTGCTTTAATTGTTCGCTTGCGCATCAGGTGAGTTCAATGCTCCAATTTTCTATACACTCTCTTTTAGGGGGAAATATACCTACTTTTACAAACGCTTAAACTATTATAAGTTATGTATAGTATAATGTAGTGTGATATACCACTAAAAGTCCTTACACTTTTAGATCGTTAATTAAGGAAACTAGTAGGAAATCTTAGGTAGTACTACTGGGTCTGACAAAACCCACCCATACGACTAGAGATCAAGCGGGTGAATATTGTCCTAAACAACTAACATTATCACGACTTGGTATGTCGTGGCGGAAGGCAAATAAACGAATACAGTCAGCTTTGATCGTGAAATCACTATTGTTATCACTTATAAAATTAGATTAGCTATCTATTTCAATGCACTTACTTATGTTTCACAACTGTTATTGTTATGGTTACTTACAAAATTTTGAACTCACCAATCATCGTGTTGACACTTTAGTATGTTTTTCTGTGCTCGTTATTAGCAGCTGCGTCTAGGAGCACTCACGAGTCAAGCATGGTTTTGAACATACATTCATTTATGTTTGGTTTTATATATACATTTAAACAATGGTTCGGGTGCATGTTTTATGCATTTATATTTTAATATTTTTGGGTTTGAAATATTAATAAACGCTTCCACAACGTTTTAAACCTTTAAACTCTGAATTATTAATGACTTGGATCCTGGTTTGTTCACACAGCTCGTGGTAAAACCCCACATTTGGATTTTTAGGGTGTGATAGTCTAGGTCTACGGTTGTTACACTGTGGGATCTTATTAATGATAATCTTTCTTAGACTATATAGTAGTGGACATTATGGGGCCTACAAACATGATTATAATGTCCTACAAACATGAAGGTGGACACAAATGGGCTCCAAACACCACTACAATATAATCAAAGGGGCTCCAAACTCACAGGGCGCCAAACACAACATTTCCTATATTGTTTCATCAATATGGGCTCCGAACATTAGTTAACTACCACACTTGATTTAAAAAGAGCTCTAGTAAATGGTTTTTATCCACATGTCATTTTAATTACAATTTAACTAAACAACCATTATGTATAGTTTTATATATAAATCAATTTTCAAATTATGATTTAAATTATCTACGTTTAATACATGATTTAACCATATGATATTGTTAGTGATTCTTTGTTTGGTAGATCTGTTGAATTTTATTTACTGCCTTTTGCAGTCTACTATGTGGACTTGAATACTTGCTCAATTTTGAACCGCAAGTCTTGTCCAATTATGATGTACCTGGGCCATCGATTCATTGAAGAATTAATTGAGCGCAAATATATACAATATTAAGATATGGTTGGTGAATGATTTTTTGCAACCAACACTTGCAAGTATATTTATTTAACTTTAATGAATCTGAATGTTTATATCATTGTGAAACAAGCCTAATAACAAAACAAAATGAGAAAGATATGTAAGAGGAATAATGTATAAACAAATGAGAAAGATATGTAAGAAGATGAACGTATATATCACTGTTTGATGTATTACAATGTATATATCATTGTATAGGAGTATGAACCTAATTATTCCATAACTCTAACAACCCTTAAAATAATATGATATCTCTAATTCAAATATATAAAGACGATCTATACGATTATTAATAACCACAATAAATAATATTTATAACACTCTCTCTTGTTTATCAAATTAATACGCTTGGACATGTTATCTTGTTAAAAATCTACTAGAAAACCCAGTAAGACAAAATCATAGCTAAGGAAAAAATAGTGCAGTGCTAATTTCCTTCCCTGATACTTTTGCATCAACTATGTTGACTCTTAAAAAGCCTTACTAAGAAAACCTAATAGAAAAAAATTTAGTGAAAGAAAAAAAAGTGTCACATGAATAATACCCCTTCTCATTTGAATATTCATCATTTTAGTTGAGTGTTGATCTTTTATGGAGTTGATGGAAACTTCTTTGAAATGATTTGTGATTGATTCCTTAATGTGTATTTTTTAAAGCTAACCAATGATGTATGAGTATTGAAACTTTTGTTGTTTTTCTTTATAAACAAATTTCGCTAGATCTATAATTATATTGTGTTACATTACGTGCATATGTAATACTTACTAAACTTGCGTTTATGGGTTAGTAAATATAAACTCATATTTTTATTCTTTAAAGTTATCAAAATTACTGAATTACTATATCTAATTGTCTTTTCATTAGACACGATATAAACTAATATATATAATCGTGTGCAACTGTAGTTTTAAAAAAAATAATCATACATAACTTAACAAGAAACAATAATGCATCAATTTCAATATACTATGATACTTCTAGAACAATACTTTCTTATTTATTTGATAAAAGATAAGATTGGAAATGGTGATGCTGAGGACACCGCTGGGGTTTTTGGTGGGAGGCTGGTTCAAACGGTCACGGTTAGGGCTTGCGGTCACATTTTGGCCCCTAACCGTGACCGCAAGGCCTTGCTGTCACGGTTTATGGTGGTACTACCCGTGACCTCGTGACAACAAAACGATAAAACGGCCTGATAAAGTTGAAAAGCGGTCACCAAACCGTCACGGTTTGGCCTAACCGTGACCGCTAAGGTACGAGGTCTCAGTTTAGGGTACGAGGTAGACGTGATTTTGACAGAAGGTCGGGAATCGCGCCACGAACCGTCACGTGGAGGCCAAACCGTGACGGTTTGTGCACCGGATTTTCACCTTAAATACCTTTCAACTTTCAACACTCAACACATAATCTGACACTCGAAATTTTTTCATCATAAGGTATTTGAGCTTTCATTCATCCAACACTCAAGATTTTTCAGCCTTCGTCATTCCAAAAACACGTTAATTCGAAAACAATGTCGGGTTCGGGAGATCATTATCAAAAGCCGAAGCTTCCAGATTTGAATGAGGTGCCACATATCGAAGATTCGAACCAGGTTGAACTAGTATATGTTTTATTATAACTTATTATTTGAAATATCTAACCATTATCTTTTTTAGGAATATTACGTATACGGGAGTCACCCTCCGTGGGGGGAGGAGGAAACCAACCCGTCGAACACATTTGCTCAAGAGGCGTACAACTCTTTATTTGGACAGACAGGTTACAGTGAAGGGTACAGATATCCCCCTTGCAATTCTTACGGGCATGCCCCGAACACGTACCACTCATAAACAGAGCTGGATTACAGACATCCCCCGTACCAGTCAGAACTAGAAATTACACATGTGTCGGATACTTTTAATGGGAATGACACAGATGAGAGTGACGGTTCGGTTCACCTCAAAGAAAACCATGGGGACACCGCGGAGCATGATGAGGATGAGGATCGGATTCGAAAGGCTACGGTGTCTTATAAATCCGATAAAGTACGACGAGTTTTTATTCTTTTGTTTATTTTATTTTTTCTTTGTTTTATATTGTTTTTTATGTCTAGCTTTATCATTTTTTCAGTATTCTGATTCTCGTGAGGACTTGGAGAGCTGGGCTAAAATGAGAGGACGCGAGCATGGGTGCGTCGTTGTGGTGGGTCGGTCACGAAAAAAGGATGTGGAACTATTATGCAATCGTAGTGGTGAACCTAAATTCACTAGCGCAAGTAGACGTACTGGGAGCATAAAGAAGGGATGTCCCTTCAAACTCGTAGGGAAGTACCTAGGAAAGAGTGACAGTTGGATGTTAGAGGTGAGAAACGAGATGCATAACCACGATCCTGTTGTGTACGAGGAGGGCCACGCGCATCTTAGGAAGATGACTGCCGAAGAAATTGATCTTGTCGAGAAGTTACACAGGCAGTACGTGCGGCCACGACATATACATTCAGCCGTAAGGGAGCACTTTCCTCACAGGGTCTGTGTTGTTCAAGACATATACAATCTGACGTCGAAGTTTAGGGATGAGGGGAGAAAAGGCATGACACCAATGCAGGAACTTGAAGACCTGCTACAATCTAAAGAGTTCGTGTATGAAACACGAACAAATGCAACTACTAAGGCCGTGGAAGATGTCTTCTTTTGTCATCCTACTTCGTATAAAATGTGGCACGCATTCCCGCATGTGATGTTGATAGACACGACGTACAAGACCAACATGTACAACATTCCGTTTGTTCAGGTTATTGGCGTTACGTCGACGTCGAAGTCGTTTTGTATTGCGCATGCATTTATATCGAGGGAACGGCAGGACAACTTCACATGGGTACTGGAGCGGATCAAAGATATGCTCGATGGGTGTGTGGAGCCCCGCGTTATTGTCACAGACAGGGACCTGGCCCTGATGAGCACGTGTGACACCGTGTTCCCGAGTGCTACTAAAAACCTATGCAGGTGGCACGTTAGGGAGAATATCAAAAGACGGTGGAATATGATATTCAAACCGGCATGTGGAAGGATTTTCCATACTGGTGGAAGACCTTATGTTCGTCTCCCACAGAGGCATTGTACGATTACAATTGCAGGAAGATGGAAGAAAAGTTAACTGAATATGGTAAATGTGGTAAGAATTTCATAGTTATTTTTACTCTAATAATTTATTTGTTCATTTTATAATTTTGTTATTTCTTTTAGAGGTATAGGAATATATTTGAAATAATTGGTTGGTGCCGTACAAAGAGAAAATTATTACTTGTTGGATGTACGACCGCCTTAACTTTGGTGAGTTTACAACTAATAGGGTTGAGGGCCAACATGCCAACTTCAAGAGTTACCTCACAGGGACCAATAATACGTTACACACACTTGTCGGATATGTTTGTGACCTCGTGCGCGGCCAGGAGATTGAAATTTGTAAAACATTCGAGGTGTCTCGTGTGAAAATTAAAAAAGACCATCGACTGTCATTTTTCTCAAAATTGCATTATAAAGTATCCGTTTTTTGCCTTAGCCTCCTTGAATCAGAGTTGACGAAAATGGAAATGATTCAGGAGTCTAGGGGTTCATGTGGACACCAGTTGTTCACGTCCATGGGCCTGCCGTGTGCTTGTCATTTGGAGATATACATCCGAGAAGGTTATATTTTTCTTAATATATTTTTTTACTGTTGTCACACGATTGCATATTTTTCACTAATAATTTAACCTTTAAATCCAGTCACAAGTATTCCACTCGATGCGGTAGATCCACACTGGAGGAAGCTTGATTTCGAGCCAGCGTACGTCGCACCGCCTGAACCCGACTACGATGTGAAATTTGATGACTTGAAACAAAAGGTTATGTCGTCTCCCAATCCTCAAGTAAAGAAAAAATTGTTTAGGAAAGTATTTGACTCTTTATTTAAGAGCAAGTCAAATCTTAAAGAACCTGAGGTGCGTCATGACCGACGTGGTCGTCCAAATATTAAGGAGCAACAAAGAAGAGCGGAATCCAATACATCACAGTATGAGGCTGCTAGACACAGCTCCTATACTTCCTCACAACAAACTATGCCTGACCCGGCGAGGCATAGCTCATATACCCCTCAGTTTAAAATGCCCAACGACCGTTCTAATCAGGCAAAGGCTGCTTCAAATGTACCGATTACGGGAGATGCCCTAGGGTTTCCTTTAATATTGAAACCAAAGGACGTGATAAAAGTTATGAAGTTTAAGGATCAGCTGCCCCAATGGATTCACCGGTACGTTTCGACTATAAAAGATGTGCGGCCTGATGGTAACTGTGGTTTTCAGACGATCGCGGTGGCTTTGGGGAAAAAGCAAAATGAATGGGAATGGGTTAGGCGTCAAATGTTGTCGGAGATGGACAGAAACATGTGGTATTGGTGGAGCAATTTGAACCGCGAGATGCCTGGCTATTATGATTCTGCTTGTAATAGCTTAAATTGGTTTGGCACGACTCAACCCTCACCCGATACCCATTGGCTAACTTTTCCGGCCCATGGACTCGTAATTGCTGAAACATTCAATTGTATTGTGCATCTTATTTCTTCATTTGGCAGCCAGACATGGTTCCCGCTGAGAACAGCCCCAGAGCCATTATTCACCTATCCAGTTGTCGCACTTGCTCATGTTAACCAATGTCACTTTATTTGCATACAATTGGAAGGGGATTACGCAATGCCCAGTGTGAGCTATCATTGGCCGAGATTTGCATATCAACAAGCACTAGAATGGCAAAATATGTATGAGGATCGTATAAATAATTACTTTAGAATAACGGATCGTCATAGAGGCACCAATGCCTCTTGTAAGTTATCATTGTCCGATACTTTATCATATTAATGAAGATCCCTTTATTTGATGATGATGATGATGATGATGATGATGATGATGATGATGATGATAAAAATAATAGTACGAATAATAATAATAGTAATAGTAATAATAATAATAGTAATAATAATAATAATAATAATAATAATAAATAATAAATAGAAATAATAATAATGATAATAGTAATAATAGTAATAATAATAATAATAATAATAATAATAATAGAAGTAATAATAATAATAGAAGAAGAAATAATAATAGTAATAATTTTAAAGTTAATAATAATAATAATAATAATAATAATAATAATAATAATAATAATAATAATAATAATAATAATAATAGTAATAATAATAAAACACTAAATCAAACAGGAGGATAAACTGTCACGGTTTGACCAAACCGTGACATTTAGGGTTTGGAAACGGTCACGGTTAGGTCTAACTGTGACCTCTTTTCGGGCGCAAGGCACTTGTTCGGGCGCATGGCACTTGTAAAAGGTCACGGTTAGGGTTGGGGCAAAAGGTCACGGTTAGGGCAAACCGTGACCGTTTGCCTAATTTTTAATATTTTACTAATTAAATAATTTATATAAAAATACACCTTTGAACCGGGTAGTGGGTTTCGAGCCCACACCACTCCCCTGTTGCCCTACCGTCTTAACCGGTCGGGACGGGAGTGGTTCGCTGAAAGGTTTAGGAAACTTATTCTTTTAAAATAATCTGGACCAAAAGGTCACGGTTTGGGCAAACCGTGACACATTTGTTCACATGTGACGTTGTGGAATGAAGCTGTCACAGTTTGTTGACATAAAGTGTCACGTGGTGACCTAACTGTCACACCTTGTTGGTATAAGGGGTCACGGTTTGGTCTAACCGTGACCTTTTGGGTTC
>JABSNV010001293.1:22500-47500 GCA_024085815.1 Flaveria linearis | reverse complement strand
CAGGGCAGCGATCCGGGGATGATGGATTAGATAGTATTTTGTTTGTATTTTATTTCTTTTTGTATGTAAAAACTCGTTGTATATATATATATGTGTGTGCAGTTTCAGTTATGATGACTTGTATATTGGTTGTGTTTGTTTGGTTGTGTTTCTTTGTTTGTTTGTTTTATATTTGTAATGTTGATAATGTTAATTGTATATGTTTGATACAACTGATTTTTACGATTAGGTTAACTATGTGATAAAATAACAACCAACTTGTTTAATAAATAATTAAACACAATATTACTTGTAACATGATAATTTAATAATAAACACAAAACACAAACACGTATGTTACGATTAGGTTAACCGTGTGATAAAATAAAAATAAAACAAACTAGTGTGATTACTCAAATTTTATATATACAATATGTCTGTATAATGACAACCGATTTTTACAAACTCGTAAACAAATTAAACACAAAACCGTCACATTAATAATAAATAAATACTTGTAATAAGATAAATTATTAATAAACACAAAACACAAACTTGTGAGTTACGATTAGGTTAAACGAGTGATAAAATTAAAATAAAAACAAAGTGATATGATAAAAAAATTATAAAAAATATAGGCAATATGTCACGGTTTGGCCAAACCGTGACATATAGCCCACAAAACCCTAACTGCACACAATCAATTCCCCATTGATTACATACCCAAAACAGAGTTAGGTCTCACACCTGATTGAACGGTCACGGGGAGGCCTAACCGTGACCGTTTGAATCCGTTTTTGACAGGAAAATACGGCGTGTGCAGAATTCCCGATTGGAAAACCTTGTAACGTACTTAATAAATGACCAATTTTATTCATATTAAATGTTTCAACTGTAATTTGATTAATGTATAAAGACACAAATGTTATTTCAGCATATCAAGCCATTAAATTGTAATTTCATATTTCATTTCAAATTCTCTTTTAATAAATTGAACTCGTTTCAATCTCTTTAAAAGATACAATAATATTATCAACATATAATACAATATTTGTAAACCTCAAATTGTTCTTCAAATAAAAACTCATGGAATAACAACATATTATTTATTTCTTTTTTTAGATAATCACCAAGTTGACGATACAAAACTCAACTCGACTATTTTAGCACATACTCGTCTTGTTAAGTATATTTCTTGAGATGTCAATATTTCCACCATTTATAATCTTAAATTATTGGATTTTAATAATCTCGAGTTTCATTTATTGATCAAGATTAATCTCAAGTCAGGAAATGTTTACAGACACTTTTAACTTCGAGCTTATTTTCCTTCAACAATCTCACACTAACTGAGAGTTAACGTCCGTTGGTTTTTTTGATGAAATGGGTTTAACTTTGAGCCATTTTTCAACTCCGCCACCGCCCAACCTCTATTAAGTCCTTTTTTGAGTGTCTAGCATCAATCGTTACTTGAAATCTAACTATAACGAGTCAAGTGGTTCAAATCAGAATGTGAAGATTGACGGGTTTTAGGTTGCAGAAGTTTCAGATTGACGGACCCGACAGTTGATTTCAATATTCTGCTTAATGTTTTGATCATATAAGTAGTCCACGTCATAAAAAAACTAACAATGTTAACTCTCAGTTAGTGAGAGATCGTTGCAGGAAAATAAGATCAAAGTTGTGAGTATCCGTAAATATTTGCTTAGTTGGGATTAATCTCTGCCAATATATAAAAGTTGTGATTATTAAAATCCAATAACCCAATAATCTCTAACAAATTTTTTCCAATTTTGTCTAATTATTTATGAACGTATAATCATCATGAATCTTAACACAATAACTTTCTAATTTAACACATGATTTTTGTAACATATGTAAAGATTACGTCAAATAATTTTCTAGAATTCACGTTGCACCATTCTTGTATATAGACTCGTTCAGATACCATAATCATCAAGTACAATTTTTGTTTTTCTATGTGTTTATTGATGCATAAGATTTGCATTTTTAAAATATTTTCAATTATATTTTAAGGACTCAACTATTTTTGAAAACCTATGAAAAGTTTCAACTATATTCAATTCAATAACATTTATAACAACATAATGTATTCAGATCCAAATATATATACAACAATCATAATATTCGCGAGACTTACATTGATTGACTTCACACGTATCAACTCATCCATATGACGCATATGAATTCTCTTTTGAATTACCAGACTATGATACTTATCACATTAACACCTTGCATAGTCTTTCACGTGCTTCAAATTTATATACTCTTATGACTGTTCATTAGCTTTTTTTAACATACAAGATTTCTGGAAGACCAATATGTTATGTAATTCATTATCTATAAGCATGTTATTATGAAATTAAGAATGATGTCTAACAGTTTTATTTCAAGATGATCATTATTACAATTATTGTAATTTTATTGGGTGAATATGACATATTATGATTAGGGTTGTAAACGAACAAAACGTTCAGCGAACCACCACCGGCCACCCACCATCACCACCATAACCACTTTTCCATTTGATTTCTTCGTCTTTTCCTACTTAACAAACAATACAAATCAATGATTCAATTCATTTTTAAAGGTGACCAAACAGGACAGTGGAATGTTATAATTTATTTTATTCTTTCATCCATTTCATTCATGCATTTCATTCCTTTATCCATTTCATTTCTTCGTCCATTTCATTCATTTCTTCGTCCATTCCATTTCTTCATTCATTCAGTTACCTCATACCAAACAAACCCTTTAATGTTTGTATCATCTTCACGTTAGAAATGCATCCCTACATAACAACGTTAAAAGAAGAAGAATATATTGAGCAACCACTAGGGGTTTGTTCCTCACGTGGGGTTGTCTACAACGGGTGCAAACTAAAGAAATCTCTGTATAGTCTTTAAGCAATCTCCCCGCGCTTGGTTTGGAAAATACAATACAATCATGACATAATTTGGCTTACTGATGAGCGCTTATGATTACTTTGTATTTTTTGCATCATCTACATCTGGATTCATTTTACTTGTCGTACATGTAGACAATATAGTAACAGCAGAAGGTGATGAACATGGAATTCAAAAGTTGAAGGCTTTTCTTGAAACCCGATTTAGACTAAGGATCTTGGTTCATTAAAATATTTCTTGAATATGGAGTGTACTAAGAGCATTCACAACTCGTTCTCTAAATTTATGTGAGTGTATTTCCTATATTATATGGTATACTTATAAGTGCTTGTGAGTGAAGAATATTGGAAATTTATTATACAATCTATATTTTTAAAAACACTGTTCAAAACCCTATAATTTTTTAATATATTTTAAGTGATTGTGGGTGAAGGAGAAAGAAAAAGTAATGATAAAGATATAAAAAATATTATTTAATTAAAAAGTATAGAGAAAAGGTAGTGATTTTTAATGTAATTATATGTATAAGTATGGGAATGGGTTGTGAATGCTGTAAAGCAGAAAGGGTATTTATTTATCAAAAAGAAAATATCGTCCGGATCCACTTAGTAAATCGAGTTTGATCAAAGCAAAGATATGATACCAAACATAGAAGCAGGAATAAGCTATGTCAAAAGCAAGAATCAACTAGAAGATGTTTTCACAAAAGCTTTACCTAGAAATCAGAAAAAGTATATTTGTGGCAAGCTAGGCATAAGGCATGTTTGATATATGCGCTCTAGCTTTAGGGAGAGTGAAATTTTTATAAATAAACTAGATAATCAATCTGCTTGTTATCCTCTTGTACAGGATTGAAACTCATTGTATAGTTTCCTTTGAAAAATATATAGATATCTCCCTAGTTTCTGGAGTAAAACAACAAAAGCATATAGAACTACCAAGTCATTGCACATGTTATGTGAAAAAGTATTCCAAAGCAGATTATTGATCTAACTTTCAACTGTTACCCTCAGCTCTAAACTTTCCAAAAAAAAAATGTCAGCATTATAAGAATCCGATACGCATAATAAATAACCTTACAATTTTCGCTTTTGAGATGAGCTTTTATGACCAAAATGGGTGCAAATTCAGACATAGTAACCAGTGAACGTGAAACCCCTTCCAATGATTTCACCAGCACAAAACCATGCAAAGCATTCGAGCCCAAACAAAGTTGCAATACCAACTTGTTCAACATGCAATTCTTTTCTATTTTTCCATAAATCCTTCACGTGGTTGAGTTCCTTCCAGAATGACTCGTTACGGCTTGGAAGACTGCAAAAACATAGATGAATCAGGGATGTATAACTAATAACTAATCGTTACCAATAAACAGTCTGCTTCTAATTATTTGAATATTTAGGGGGTGTTTGGCATTGCTTTCAGAATCGTTAGCCAGCTAAAGATGTGTGGAATTTTGCTTATACAAACTGCTTATCTATATTTTACAAGTAAAACAAGATGTTTTAAATCTTGTATATTCCAAACTGCTTGTTTTTATCCTCCACGTCCAACAATCAGGTAAACTTAATAAAACAATATAAATGAATCAGGTCAAACAGTTTAAAATAAAGTGTATAATAATGTTTACAACCTCATATTGATTTATTCAGAAAACAAAAAAATTATGTTCAGAATAACCACAATCATATTTAATATGTAAACCATCTATGAAAAATTTAATAAAATGATACAAAAAAGGTGCCCACAGGTCAACCTGATCTGGCCTGTTTCGACCCGTTAACTCCCATATAATATAAACATCTAAATCAGTTTCTCAATATTATAAAGAGACTCTAAAGTAACATGACTGTGAACTCTTGTACAACCCCTTATTATACTTTCATGTATGTTGTGGCATAAGAATATGAATGCATAAAAAAGAGCAAAAAGCAATGCTTGAGGGGCCAATCCAGGTTATATTTCATTGAAAATATATCAAAATGATAACATTTTCATTAGCTAAAGCAACAGTTTTAGTGGTTTAAAAGTCACCCAAGCCCCAAAGTATACTCGAACATATAGAACCTGCCAAATTCCTTTAATCACAAAGTATCTCATTATTTTAATAAATAGTTTTAGAAATCCTATTCAATATATTAATCGTTTAAAGATACTATAAGTTGGTAGTTAAATTGACCCGCCCGAGCCAGATTAACTCATCCTAAAAGGTTCCTTTTTTTACCAAAACCCATTTAATGTATTACACTACCAACCTAGTCCACCCCACTCTTACCAACATTTGTTTTTCTTAACCACGAGGATTCCTCGTAGGACGGTTCAAAAAGCTCGTGGCTCGCTCGAAATAGCTTACTCAAAATCGGCTTGCTAATAAACAAGCTGAGCCAGCTTGGCACGGTTTGTAAACAAGCCGAACGCTAGCCAAGGTCGGCTCACTCGTTAGCTGGCTCACTCGTTTAAATTCAAACCTAAATTGTATATTATATTTATTATAAATCAAAATTATGACATATATTATTCAAATACAGCATACATATAATTATTTTCACATTTTTAATGAGAAACATAGAATAAAAATATGATTGTAGTCCTTGAAAATTTGAAATACCAATCTTATACAATTGTTTCAACAAGTTAAGATAAACAAATATGAAAAATATTAATTTATATTTATGCATATATACTAACATGTATTAAAAAAATTATTTTTTAGATAAATAAATAATGCGAGCCGGCTCGGCTCGTTTCAAAACAGTCAAGCCAGAGCTCACCACCTGACTCGACTCGTTTACAGCCCTATTTCTTGGTCACTCCTACTATCTTTTGAGAGCGCCTCAACGCTTGTTTTAACCACTCCTATAATTACGGTTGGTTAGGTTAACCATCCCAACCTGTTTTAAGTTTTTAACCATTCCTAAAATGTTGCCCATTTTGACCAACAATGTCAATTGCCAACTTGGGATTTTGATGAAAGAAATTTCTTGATAGCCTAGTGACAGGATTATTAAGATATCATAATCATATTAGAACTTAAAAGTACAAACCAATGTTTACTAATAAAAGCTATATTAGTTTCCAAATTAAGAAATCACATTTCTCATAATAATAGCAACTAACATCCGAACTATTAAAAAATCATCTACTTTACCTGGCAAGACGAGTGTAGAACAACTGTTTTGACAACTCATTACATTTCTCAACAGTGGCCGGCTCTTGAATATATTGTTTGTTTTGCTCCAATAATTGCTTGTAATAAGTAGTCCCATATTTGGACAAGAATTCTGAAGCTAGTGTTGCCTTTGATTGCAATTGCTTTAATTTTGACGCCATTCTATCTGCAATTGACACTTATTTGAGAATCCAAACATGAAAAACAATTATTGTAATATAAACTTAACATAAAATGACTAATTATTGGATGTGCCGATGTGGGAAATCATTATTATGAATAGGGCAACTTGGATTAATTTTTATATTCTACCAGGTCAAATGTGTAAAAACAAAATTTTAGTTAAAAAATGTGTTAAACAGATAAGATCTCACGCAATGTTTATTTCTAAATGACATATTCAGAACACTGACTGTTAGATGGAAAATGTCACCAAATATCAACCAAGTTTCACAATGTTTTTGTTAGGTGAGGTGACATTTTAATAACTAAAGTTTCATATGTGTTCTATTGTTTCCAGGCTGCCGAGTTATGGAAGAGGGACAATGTCACCAAGTAGTAACTATAACCAGTATTTGGGTTTGTAAAAGTGTTTAAAGTGCCCTAAATGAGACAGTTATAAAATTTGGTTACTAGTCGGTGATATTTTCTCTATTAACCATTAATTGAAGTGCAAATCATTAAATACACCAAGAAACAAGCAAATGTATAGATGAAATATGAAACCACGAGATTACTACTAAAAATCTAAACTCATACAAAAATATCTAAAACGCCACAGCAATTAGATCCATCCTCAAGCAGATCACTTTGTTATTTTGTAAACAAGTTAAAATGTCATAGCAACATAAGGAGGCAGAAGCATGTCCTTCCTTAGTTCCTTGAACTCAAGTGGATAAAAGTGGTGAAATCACAATTTCCAAACAAGATACGATAACAAAATAAAAAGAAGGCATGTGTTTGTTTAGTAGGCACACACCCAACAAACCATGTATATCCACACCTAATGCACGAACACATACTAGCGATAAAAAACTAACTATTTGCTTTTTCCAAACATCCTGCAGAAACATAAAGTTTCGGTTTTTAATTCAGAACAACAATGAAACAACATTTGCAAATTGAAAACAAAGATTATAAATCTTGCTGAGCGAAGTAAATACCATGTTTCAACTCTGGTGTTTAGTGTAAGATAATCAATCATATCAACAATAACTTAATTTTGAATTATTCTTGGGGCTAAAAGAAGGTCTAATTGTTAAAACAGATTACAAAATAAAATGAATGGTGAAGGTATATATGCTTTCTATTATGAAATTAACAAAACCCTAGAAGCATCTAACACTTATCAAATTCATAATTATAACAAGACTAAATCCTTCATACACTATGTTCATAACATTCAATCTATCCAAGAACACAGCTAAGATTGAAAACCCACAGAAGGATGACAATCATGCATCAAAGGGTCATGATGGTATATGTAATGATGAAAAGGCACAACACAAGAAAGAGATCTAAGCAATGTGAATGAAAAAAACCCCACAAGAGACTGCAAATTCAAAAGGGGTTTGAGATGAAGAACAACAAGAAGAAGAAAATCACCTAAACTCCGGTATGATGAGAGCAAAGCCGATCGGTGGCGTTTGCTTCTCACGAAGATCGAATCTTTTACTTTCAAGCTTTGGACTTTCGGTGAGATGTGAGGCTCTATAGTGAGCGATTGACCATATAGATGACACACACTCACCCTTTGCCACTTATTTGGGTGAGATTGCGGTTTATGTTAAACGGGTTTGGTTAGTTGTAAATGACTTTAAATTGGATCGTAACATGGTTGATGCATTTGTAGTGGGTTGTAATAAATAAGTTAAACTGGACATATGAAGCAAAAAAAGATTAGTAGATGTTTAAAGGCTTGTGAGCTTATTAGTTTGGAGTCACTTGATCAAAGGTATAAATCCTATAATGTTTAGATTAGAAGCTAGAAGCTAGTCTAAAAAATGTCACTTGAAAAGATGGTTAGACAAAGAGTGACAAAAACGTTTAGAGGGGTTTGTTTCTCACTCCATTCCTACATAGGGTCTTATTCTAACTCATTTAAACACTCTTGTTTTGTATAAACTACTAGTGTGAATGTATAGTTAGTCTCTTAGAGTAATATGTGATGCATTGACCCATCAAAATTATATTGAAGAGTCTCCACACAATTTCAATGATCTCATCGGTTGCCAAAAAATTCCCATGATTCATTAAACAATCCAACTGATGATGAATTGACTATTGAAGAGTTGAATTGAGAATGCAAACCTGCACATTAAATAAGACACCAAACAATAAACAACAAATCCACAAAACAAGCATTCTGATTTTGGATTTCTTAACCCATGAAGAACCCTATTCTTGACCCTTTTCATCGACCCTTGTTCTTAGCCTCTTTGATTGACCCACGAAGCAGATAAGTACATAGTAGACGACACAGATATGAAGGAATCGGGTTAATATTTGATTAGGTTGCCTTTGAATTCTGTTTTTACTTTTGTTTAGATTGCTTTTTGATAAATTTGATCAAGTTGCTACTTGCTTTGAGCCTTTGATTTACTAGTTTTGTTTAAATAAAATTCATTAGGTTTAATGGTTGCTTAATTGCTTTTATTAGCCTACTTTGATAGTTTTATTTACTTATTAAGTGTTTTTGATAAATTTGAATAGGTTGCTTTGAGCTTTCATCTTATTGCTTTAGGCATAAAATAGACTAAATTACAAATTTTATCCTTTAAGTATGTTTAAAATTATGGATCTTAACCTTAAACTTTCATAATTACACTGAGCGTCCTTTATTTAAAAACTTATCACACTTTATGTCCTTTCAACTAACAAAAGTTAACTTTTTCTGTTAATTTTGTGTAAATGACCATTTTGCCCTAATTACTTAAAGGACGAAATCGGTAATTTTTTTACTATTCTGTTTTTTTCTTTATGTTTTTATTTTATTTACTTTATCTTTTTAATACACTTTTTATTTTATAATCTTAAATATTATTACGTAATTATTTTTAAATTTTTTATAAGTTATACTTTTAATAATAGTTTTTTAATTTATTATATATATATTTTTTCTTTTTAAAATTTATTTATCTACTTTTCTAATTGTACGAATACAAATTAGAGGGTTAAAAATATATTTTTTCATGTTATATAATTTAAACTAATAATCGGTTTTATTTCTCTGTCGCTTTTTCATTATTATTTTGGTTTAAAAAAATTTTAAAAATAGTTTGGCATATGGTATAAAGATTTTAATATAATTTTGGTATAAAATTTTTAACTGTGCTAAATAGTTTGGCTTATGATATAAAGATTTTAATATCATTTTGGTATAAAATTTTCAACTGTGTTAAATAGTTTGGGTTATGGTTTATATTAAAAACCTATTACAAATTGAAATAATTTTTTAATAAAATTATTTTTTTATTTCTTTGATTAGAATTATTACTATTATCATTTTAAAACTATTTTAATTATTTTATTATATATACTTACTATTTTAATTATTACTTTTATCATTTGTCATTTAGGTTTTTAAAATAATTAAAGATGAATGAGATGAAAATGAGAGCTCCAATTAGCATCTTTATGTGTCGAGTCATCTTAATGGATCAAAATAAGTACTACAAATTTGATTAAAAAATATTATCACATTGATATGCCATTTAGGGTTTTTAAACAAATTAAAGATGAATGAGATGAATAATACATTGTGATGGGAATTTTTAAATATAGTCGTTAGAAAGCTAGATATTAAAAAATAACTTTAAATTAATTAAAACTATTTAATTATAGTTAAAATAGTTTAATAAAAATTAGTGGTATTTTATGTGTTACATGTATAATATATATATATATATATATAATGAAAAACATATAATAAAAATAAATAAATTAAATAGTATATATTATTTAAAATAAATAAGCAAAATAATCAATTAATAAAAATAATAAAATAAAAAAATAAATAGAATTGAAGAATAAAAAGAAACTTTAACATTACAAAAGTAGTCCTTTACAAATAAAATGACAATAATGCCCTTGAATTAACAGAATTATTTAACCCCAGTTAGTAAAAATGATGTATTACGTAATAACTTTTTGTAAAAAAAGACATTGAGTGAAAGTCATTTTTCGAAAGGACCCATTCCATAATTTTCACCAAACATAAAGGATGAAATTTGTAATTTAGTCCATAAAATATTTAAGGGTTGTTTGACAACTTCTGAATGGGTAAATGTTGAATCAATAAAATATCTGAACCAATAAAAGATCTGAATCAATAAGAGGTATGAACTAATAAGTGATGAACCAAATAAAGTCTGTTTGGTTGGATAGCTGTTTGGTTATAACTCCTAATAATGAATAATTATTAAAAAATACAAACCATAATAAAAAATCCAAAAAACACATAAATCCTTCTTGAAAACATACTAATTTGCGTACAAACCATATTAGAAAATCCAAATTACACATAAAATCCAAGTAGAAATTAATAATTTTGATTTTAAGCATTTGACATTACTTGAGTTGCTATTTCGTCACGCAAAGTAGTCATATGCTCAATGTCTTGCGATCCCCATTCCATGTCGTGAACAGACTGGCCATCACTTTCTTCCTCTTGCATTTCTCCAAAAAGAGTGTTCTCGTTGTATTCCATAAATAACTGATCATGAATATTCCATTTCCTTAGAAAGTTCTGGATAGCAAAACACGTAATCACTATGTCTCTTTGTATTGGAAATGAAAAGGGGTCCATTTGTTTTAGGATTGAAAATCTTGCCTTTAAAACACCATATGCGCGCTCAATTACGTGAACATGGTTGAATTTTTCTTCCTTAGTCAACGCAAGTTGTCTTCGAATTCGGCTAACCAATATCTCGTATTACGGTAGGGAGTCATAAACCTACGAGTGTTGGTGTATGCAGCATCGCAAAGATAAGATTTGTCTATAAACGTTAGTACCAAAACTATTACATAAAACGAAAATCGGCTAAACAATTACATCAAAGTTAAGGAACGGATAAAAACCTGGTGGGGGAAAATAAAAGCCCGAAGTCGGATTAAATGCAACTTCTTTTAAAACACGTGATCATGTGCAACAGTGGCGGAGCTTGTGCGAAAGCTTGGGGGCGGGGGCGAAAGTAAACTATTTTAGGGGCGGACTTTATATTTTTTAAAAAATTTACACTACCGGACTGAAAATTTACACTATCGAGCTGAAAAATTAAACTACTGACGAAAAAAGAGGGGGGCGGGCCCCCCGGCCCCTATAAAGCTTCGCCATTGATGTGCAACACCCTCCCATCCGGAGTGTAGAAAATAAACCATTTGAGGTAGATCCTTCAAACAATTGAGTACACAAGTCGGGATAATCAAGTGGCGCTTTTCTCAACTTTTCTATGAATTTGTTGGACTATGTGGAAAAAAATTATATATTACTATAAGGTTATTGAAATACACACACACACACACACACACACACACACACACATATATATATATATATATATATATATATATATATATATATATATATATAAAGAAGTACCTTGATCTCATGTTGTCATTCCTCTTCTATTAAGTTAAAGGTATTTGTTAGAGGGTTATAAACATTTCTATTTTTGTTCTTAAGCTTTGACCAAGCTGCAAATTTTGATTTCAAGTAATCATAGCGGTTCTTCATTTGTTTTTGATCCACTATAAACTCGTGTTCTGTTTTCAACTTTTCAGCAATGTTCCTCCATGAAATCGCTTTCAAGCTACTACCCTCACATCCATGAAGTGCAATTTCATGAATACACGACTCTTGAAAGGTTTTATCAACTCCTTCAAGCTTCCAATTAATCATAATCTTTTTTTCAACCATTTCTTTAGAAGAATCTAACAATTATAACATGTATTGTACAAATTAGAAGAATTAACCATATCATAGAAATACATGTATTATAAAAATTAGAACAATTAACCATAATTAGAATTGTATAGGTCTTTGATTCCACACAATCTCTAAACAAAGAAGTCCCTAAACAAAGAAGATAACTATACAACCAGCCCCAATTTGATCATCATGAATCATATGGATATACATACAAACACAAGATCAATCTAATGGATCTACACAGCTCATAAACAAAGAAGATAATTATACAAACAACCCCAATTTAATCATCATGAAACATATAAACACAACTTCTTTTAAAAAACTAAAATTTGAGCACAGATCTAAACCAAAATTTAATCATCATGAAACATTATGAAATATATACAAACAACCAAAATTTGAGCACAGATCTATCCCAAAACCAAAATTTGAGCCCATAAACATATAAACAACCCCAATTTAATCATCATGAAACATTGTACAAACAACCCCATTTTGAGCACAGATCTAAACCAAAATTTTCATGTGAACAAAACTTCTTTCAAAAAACAGCCCCTTTAAACTTCTTATTTCAGTTTCTTCTTCCTCAAACAGCCCATAAATGAACTCTTCATGTTATCAAGATCACAAACTCCTTACTTCTAATGATAAAATGTGTAAATATTTAGTACAAAAGTGCTCTGCTTTTTCCTGATATTCAAGCTAAACATCATTATGTTCATGGGACATGTTGCAAACTTCCATTTTTTGATGATTTTTTCTCTAAAAGTTCAAATTCATATCATAATCTGAAGTCCAAAGTAGCCAAACTCCAAGTTCAACTCATTTTTCAGTAGTAAAGGAGCACATTTACAGTTATTTTCACAGTTATCATCTATTTCTCTATCCTTACAAAAGAACACTGATTCCCCTGATGATCAAAGCTAAAAACACCTAAATACGTTCTCATATCATTACACTAGTTATATTATTAAAAAAAGACAAGAATCGATGGTGAGAAGCAACAATCTCGGATAGTAAAATCGATCTATCAACAGCCCAGTCAAGAATCGATGGTGAGAAGTAACAATACCAGAAACGAAGACGAAGGCCTGCTGGTGGTGCGACTGCCGAGGCGCGGTGCGGCTGGCAGTGTGACTGCCGGGGCGGCTACTGGTCTGCTTGTAACCTTTTGTGTTTTTCGTTAATTAAAAGTTAGCATCGTTATATTCTTGTAAGGGTCTTGTTGTCATTTATGAAACTTTAGGGGCTTGTTATGCATGTTAGCTAATTTAGAAGTTAATAAATTAATTTATTAAGTAATAATAATAAAATTAGTGTTTACAACGTTTGTTTATTATTATAAAACTTAACATTAAGTTATAATAAAAAAATAATAATAGTCAAAATAAAAGAAAGATAAAAATAATAATAATAATAATAATAATTAATAATTTATAAAATTAAACAATTAATAAGTTATAAAAATATTCAAAATTTAAAACTTAAATTAAGTCCAGGGGGTATTTATGTAAATTTAAAAACTTTACATGAAACTTTCTAGCATAAAATAATAAAAACTAAACTATAGGGACCAATTGTGTAAAGTTACTAACCTAACCCCCCACCATCTTTCTCTCCCTGCAAATCCGGTGGACCTTCGGCCACCTTCCGGCCGACTCCGGCGAGCCCCAAAACTCACCGAAACCCTTCGATCTCGACCCCAAACCGCTCCAAATCGATTTGTGAACTCGATTCGAACTCAGTTAGTACTTTAAATGGGTTTAAACGTCGGTTTTGAGTGCATTCAACTCGAGTAACCGGTGCACTTGAATCATTGAACCGTTCGAGCATTAAAGCTCAATAATAATCAAATTAATTGGAACCTAGATGATGGATTAATCAATCCTAAACCTCTACATAACATAATTCTATCTGAAATCCACGAACACCCCTTAATCGAGTATCACTATTGCCGCAACCTGCACTTCAATCGAAATCCATCTTCCGAGCAAATTAAACTGAAATTGATAGAGGGCTTAGGGTCGTGAACATCATCTGAAGCTCCACACGAAGTTAATTGGATTACAATCATCATTTGAACATCAATCAAGCTCTACATTGGTCGCGGCTTGTTCATAACCTGTTCATCTCCAATCCATGATCATTCGGGTAATTAAAATAGACATTATACTCGTTTAAACATGGGGAACAAAAGCCCCATGATTGTTGTTGTTAACAAAATCGAATTAAACCTGAATTTGATCAAAATCGAAACTAGGGTTCTTGAGAATTGGGGATTCTTTGAAACTGTGTTCTTAAAATTTAAAACCCATTCTATACCACGGCCACGGCCCTGGTTTACTGGTTACGCGCTCACATTCGAACCTTGAGGTCCCGGGTTCGAACCCAGGCATCCTCAACATATTTTTTTTGGCTTTTACAACCTTTAAAAAATTATATAAAATTTATAAAAATTATAAAAATTAGTTTTATAAACTTTATTTATTTTTCAAGTTATCTAATTATTTTCTGTAAATTTATCACTTTAAATACTTTAATATTTTTTATAAAATATTATTAACAAATATTATGCTTAGTTTATTTTTATAAAATTATACTTTAAATAATAGTTTAAAATATTAAATTATTATTGGTCACTATGTTATCTTTAATTATGGATTAATCATGATAATTATAGAATTTATATGCATTTTATAATTAAATTTCAGAAATTATTATAAACGATTTAATTCCTTTAAAAACTACATAAATGGTATTTTTCTTTTATTGGACTAAAATATATATAGCTAACTTTATTTAATTATAAAACCCCCAAATACTTGTCGAAACCCTAGTTCACGTTATATTGTTAATCTTATTATTAACCTTAATCTTGTAATATATACGTTTAGGTACTTTGTAAAGGAATTCATTGGAACATCGTTTAATTCTTATTATCACCATATATACATATACGTCAAGTGAGTTTTCTCATGCCCCTTTTATTATTTCACACCTTTTAAGGTGAAACATGTTAACGTATGAACTTACACTTGTAAAATCTTATTCTTGTAACGCACATGCAATTCACACTTATTTTTATCATGGTTATTTATATTATTGTGAGTTTTATATGTGATACATTATATGTTGACAATCATTAACTATTGCTAGCCTGGGGACGTCATAGATCTATGGGCCTGACAAGTCTATTTGGTGGCCCTAGTGTGTATTCTTGAGCACTATGGGGACCAAGTACACTTAGCTAATAGTTTAATCTTGTAATCTTGTAATCTGTCAATGTTTGATTGTAGCTATATGTATTCTGTATACTTGCATAATTCGTAACCATTGATATGAATTGCTACTTGTAAACCTATTTATATATATGTATGCTTAACCCATGGGAACTCACCAACTTTCATAGTTGACCTTTATTTTTAACATGTTTCAGGAAATGCACAAGGTTGACGATTAATATTAAAGCATGCTTGCATCTAGGATTTGGACCTAGGAAATAAATGACATATCTTAAAAACTTGAACTTATGTTTATTTCATTTTGTTGAGACTTGGTTGTAATCTTCTTTTTAAGACTTATGGTTAATCATATTTACATTTAAAGATAGTGTTATGTGGCTGTGAATAATCTTAACCCTCACATATCGACGTTTCCGCTGTTAAGGTTGGGATGTGATACTGCTGCTGGGGTGTTGCTGGTGGTACGGCTGCCGGTGGCGCGGCTGCCGGTGGTGCGGCTGCCGGCGCTGCAGATGGTGGCGACCTGTGGTAGATGAAAGGGAAGGCTTGTGAGTTATTGCTGCTGTTATGAATGGAGGTGGTGGTAGATGAGTTGGTCAGATAGGAATATATGTCTGACCTAATAAGTGGTCAGTCAGACCTGATTCTAATTCAGATGTGACCCAACCAAACACCCATGTCTGACCGAGTCAGACATTAAGGTCAAAATGAGTTTATTAAGACCCAACCAAACAGGGCAAGACAAAACAAATATGATTAGGCTCAACTTGATTTGGTAGTTTATTATTGTTATTCTCAAACCTGAATAAAGGGTGATGGTTTAATATATAAAATTTTTAAATAGAACCTTATTTTTTTACTTTTGAGCCGGCCCTATGTGAAGGTCGCTTTTAGTAGATATTTTTAAGTCAAATTTTAAAAAAATTGTCTATAACATGTAAACTAATTTTTTTTTTCACATATGCACACTTTATATCTACATATACACTGGAATGACAAATTAAAGGTCCCATCAACAATTTTTAACCACTAAAAATGACCTTCCGAACAATTAATTGTTTCCATATTGCAAACAAATGGTTATGCTAGAATTGTGCCGAAATTGTGCTACATGATAACGCATGCATCTCTTCGACGTCTAGAGCAAAGAGGACAAAATTAAAAACAAGCTACAGCCTCCCACTTATAATATATTGTTTAACTAAAGGTGCATAAGGACAGTTAGTCCAATGATATTAAGGCACCAATTGGGTAACATAATTTTCTGGAATTGAAATTGAAATTAGAAAAACTTTTATTCAAAATCTTGTTTGGTTGATCATCAAATGAAATTAAAATTGAAAATTTTTGTCACATTCTTTGGAATTTACTTTCCTTCCACGTACCCAATGGAACGTTCAACAATCCAATGAAATATTCAAAATCAAATTTTCAATTCCATTCTAAAATGTAACAACCGAACACTTTATTAATTCAACAAGATTTCAATTCCAGCTCCATTTCTATTCCTATTTCCATTTCCAATTCCTTTACAAAATATTTTGCGAACCAAACGACCCCTCAGGTGTTATTGTGCCGGCTTTGCAGGTGACAAACATTTTTTAGAAGTTGTGAGGGGCCAACTAAGTGTAGTTTTAACCTGTAACCCACATATGGGGTCTCTCTTTACATGGCTAACATGCCAGCACTTCTCGTAGTGATAGTTTTGACTAGAGTGATTATTACATTTGATGTTTGTGTGGTGATAACCATGTTGATATATATGCTGAATATGATTTACTTTTTTTTGTGCAAAACCATGATGCTATGGGTCCGAATGGCCATTTCCTGTCATCATCAAAATTCAATGAGCTCGATCTGCAAGAGGCGTTTGTGTGGTATGTGTATGCTAACTCCCCTTTTTTGGATTCATGTATAATTTCATATTTATAAATTGTTATCACTTTTAATTTTGAATCTTGAAAATATTTTTGTTAGATGCTCAGGTACCCTTAAATACAACAAAAGCAAAGTAAAAGGGACAAATTAAAGTTAAAATTCTTAATTTTATGTAATTATAACAGACTTTGGACAATTATCAAGTGTCATCCTTAATTTTTGGTTAATCCTAACTTTCAATAAACAAAAACTTTTTGGGTGAAATGTAAATATAAACTATATGGTTGTAGATATGTGGTGTTCTTGATTACAACGTTTTGAATTGTTGTGTAAAATCAACGTCATTGAATCATGCTAGTTTAAGTTACAAAATTATAATATATTTTTTGTTGTTTCTCGAGAGTAAATTAGAGAATTGTCTTCGTGTTTCTAAATTGACAATGTAAACATATCTAGCAACATGAATTTAACACAATATTTTTATATTCTATTAAAAAGTAAATTTTTCATTCTCTATGTGAGAGAAGTTATTGTAGCCATAGTTACAACTCTTTATGTGTCTGATACAACTTGCTATGTGCGTCCTTTCTTTTATACATATTGGTAAGGGGCGTTGTTGGGTGGCCGCTGCCCGCCCTCCAGTTTCCGCCGGGTGTCGGCGAGGCTGGACGCCGTCACGCCGCCCTTCCTATTCCGACCAGATCAAGGTCGGCGGCATGCATGCAGAACCAAGTAGGGGAAATAGTTACCGCATTTAACAAGTGGGAGCTTTGTTACGTAAGCAGTAAGCTATGTCCGTGATGGTGAGCAGCGTACGCTGCAGTTGGCCGTAGTTCATGAGGTGCGTCGGTGTTGGTGATGGTGAACGTACGTTGGTGAATGCGTGTGGCTGGTGTGGTTATTTAAGGATTATTACTTTATTTAATTTCGAGAATATATACAATTTTCTTTTAGTTATGAATTTAATCCACAAAATACAGACACCACCTTAGTGGACTTCAAAATACATACAAATCGGTTGATTTTAAATGTGAATCGACAAAGTATGAATATTGTAACTTTGTTTTTTAACAAGATTTACAATATACAAGAGCATTCACATCCCACTCCTCTATATATTTTTTAATATGTTTTTCATATTATAGAGAATGATTTTAAGTTGTTACAAATAGATGATAGAAAACTGTATTTGATAAAATATTGTTTAATACATTATTCCATATACATAATGATATTAAAATCACTATTTTTTATCTCTCATTTTTAATTAAATAATATTTTTTAATATATTAATCATTAGCTTTTCTTTCTCCTGTACTTACAACTATTTTAAAAAATATTAAATGATATAATATTAAACATCCGCAGCGAAGAGCGGGCAGTATTACTAGTTTCTTCTTATTTTTAGATAAGGTGTCGTCGTCGTGCTATTCAAGGTTATTTTAGTTACTTTTATTTTCATTGATGCTAAATGAATTGTACTTTTATCTCACACAAACACACTTATAGTTAGAATGCACTCAAAGATAGTTTTGATAATATGAGAGTCAAGGCAATGTAGTAAATTTTTTATTTATTTAGAATATGTTTGATGGTAGAGTCAACAAGTTGTATTTTAATTATAACTAGGATTATACCCAACACCTAAAAAGCTCATATTTAAAAAGACATAAAAATACAAAAAAAAACACAAACGAAAAGTAGACATAAAAACTTTCACCACTTATACGAAATGTAAAAATAAAATAATAAATAAGTCAATATAGGACAAACATGTTGTAAAGAGGCCAATGAATGAGAATAAATAAGCGTAAAAATGTTAATATATAAAAGTAATGAGTTAAAATAAATAAGTTAAAAAGTAATAATAAAAGACAAAGGTACAACCAAATAAAACATATGATACAACTTATGATGCACACCAAAATTGATAATTAGTGTGTGTGTATATATATATATATTAAGTACTATTTTTATTTAGAATGCAATGAAAGATTATTATATCATTATGTTATTTCTCTACCTGACAATTAAACGGGTATAAAACTAGTTATATTTGTTGGCAACAGTTCTCCATTTTATGATGAAGCCCTACACATAGCTACAAAATTGGGTACTAATTGTTCTGCCCTAGATGAGGTATGTTTATTCGTCACAACTCTAAGTGTCATTTGTAAACAATTAATGCTACTATCTTATTGATATGGACTCGTGGTGGCCTAACGACCCCCGATACTATGTGTGCAAGAGTTTTGTGTATAGGTTTGTCCTTATTATATCTTTATTAACATGGTAATACAAGTACATGCATGTGATCAATGGTGGCACAAGAACAACCTTATGCAATGTTGATCCCTCTTTAATAATTTCTAAAGGAATTTGGATTATATAGGGGATGCCGGTGTAGCGACAGCCGAGGAGCCCACTTGGCTCGTGGTGCATCGATCCTGAGCTTCTATGGGTTTCAAACTTAGACCGATAAAATTACGGGCCTCTCCTCCCCAACCTTGTGCCCACGAGAGCTAACAACTTCTTTCTAGCTCTCTGTCATCAAACATAAATAAATAAAATTTAAAAAATACACGTCCGTAAATACAAGTATAGATACGGGGTACTTTTTAATGGGAGGGTTGATATATACATGTATATACATAGGAACATGAAAAATATATTCTTTAAATGGTCAACATTTATTCATTTGTACATTTACGATTCTTGTACTCTGTATATTGTAATATGTAATTAAATATACCTTCCTAAATGAGCGTACCTGGTGCTGCAAAGAGCTCCCGCGTTTTCGCAGGGTCCATGGAGGGTCCATCCCATTTAAGGGAAGATGTACGCGGTCTTTCCCCCACATTTTGTGGGGAGACCGTTTCCACGGATCGAACCTGAGACCTTCGGTCCCTTAGGAACAGCTTATACCTTCCTAAATGAAAATTGAGCAATTGTTACAAAATGTTGATAGGTATTTTAAGTATTATATTATTTTTACAAATAAGCTTGGGTCTTGGAACATTAAAAATTTGACCTGAAGACCACTTTCCAACCAGGTCTAGAGCTCGGTTGCCTGAGAATGAAAATGAGACGGTTTGAGCTCCTATGGTTTGTAGTCAACACGTGACAACGTTATTACTACAATGTTAAAGAGTTCAAGCAATTGTTCTACGAAAACTGAGCAAATATTGGACTTGACTGCATTTGAGGTGATTCCCATTATGTGTACCACAAAAAAGTAAAAGTCATTGTCTTTCGAACTCATGGTTTATCATGCATACTTGTTGAAAGTATGCAATTTGATATTGCAAACGTTATACCAAGTTAGGATATACTAATTTATTTTTTATTTGTGAGGGTTAAAGTGGTATTTGTCTAGAACCCGAGGACTTGAGTTGGAGGTCTTTAAAGTGGAGAGGCCAACGCCGTGTAGCTATGGAAGCTCAAGGGCCCTATGTATCAAGTCTTGAAAGTACTTTGTCCATTTTATTCTCGAGCAATCTGAGATTGCAAATAACAAAACAAGAAGAATATGATGTTCCTTCTCTATAATCCCTCTCACAACACAATTGTCATCTTTCATGGATCAAATCTATATCAGATCGGTTAAAACTTTGGTTTAGTGCATCATTGTTTGTCTACAAGATATTAGTTTTTATGTCTCTTCTTCTCTTTTTCTCTCAATCTTTATAGAGTCTTCGTATTGCTAGTACTAGGGTTCTTGATGTATTCGTCTTGTCAAGTTTAGTATATTTTTAGGATTCAGTGTTTGTTCATTTCTGATTCATTGTTATTTATGAATCTAAGTGTTTGAATTTTTATATCCGTTCATGTTTTATATCATCTTTTTGGATTTAATAAGATCCGAGTCTATTCAAGTATCAATCGGAATTGTTGACAATATTGAATCTCAACAAATAAAACACAAAAAAACAGGAGAGCAGTTCATTATGTAACACATAAAATACTATATATCTATATATACACTTATAGGGAAATAACAACTTAAATATCAGTATTCTTTTTTAGGTGGTCTACGTGCTCCTACTCATGTATTCGTACATGAGTCGAGAAAGTCTGGGCGCGAGTGAGGTAGGCTTAGATTAGAGGGATGGAACTGTAAATATCTAGTCGAGCAGGGTAGGATTAGATTAGAGAGAGGGGGTTGCGAACATCTAGCATATGTGTGCATCGGTAAAAAAAATTTTAATTGTCATGTCTCTGCTTTTACTTCAACTCCACACCCATCCTTAAAGCCTGGTCCATTATACGAAAGGAATTCTGGTCTTTGAATCGAATATTCCGAAGTTGAGGAACGGGAGTTTACTGGAGTGAGAACCGACAAGGAATTCCATTAATCACCGGGTACTCCTGTTGTGGACTTCTTGAGCTACCACAGCTAGCTAGTATCACACTTGAAAGCAAGTGAGATATCACTACTAATTCAAGCGAATTCAATGTAACACTTAAGAAATTTAATTATTATAGTGTAAAGGTGCTTTTTTAATTAATTTATTGTTTGTGGTATGGGACTTCAATAAGACTTGTTCACTTATAATGAAAAATCTTTTAGATGCAAAAGGTGTGTGTTACTAAAAAGTCCATTATGTTAAAATGGTCGTCAATGTATTCACAATTATCACTATCTATTATATAAAGTATAGGAGAAATACACAAAGTGTAAAATTAACCATCTCACACATGACACATCGTGATTGGCGACAGACGTCACTATTCACTGAACAATGTTTTGCCAGTGTGCCAACATCGTTGCTGTTCAAATACGTTGTGAGTGTGTTTCGGACCAAAATAATTTTCCTACAAACTCCAACTGAAATAATTTCATACACATTGCCGAGACATGTTTCTTACCAAATTCTACTACGTACTTTTTACTACACAATTTTTTTCCTGTGCATTTGTGAAGAATATGCTAAAAGGGTAAAGACTAATGATCTACAAATGGAAATTTAAAATAATTAAACATTATACAAGAAAACGAGCAACTTAATTGACAACGATCTCTTCTTACAATCAAGAAGCAAAACTAATTATAATTAAACATTTGGCACATCACAAACTTCATCCAAACACTTTTATATTAAAGAGGAGAACATAACAAAATCAAACATACAATCAAGAAGCAAAACTAAATAAAACCAACATTAAAATATAAATAACATTAACACAATTTCAATTTGATGGATTTAAAACTTGGACTGGATGTTACCCATAACATCATTACTACTCTGGAAGGCCTTGGAAAGAATATCAGTCGCTATAAGTGGGTTCGAACCAAAGACCACATTCGCAATTGGGTTCAAGCCAGGGTTTTGGCTACTCAACGCCACGATCGCAATTGCATTGGTCTTTCCAGCGTTTCTTTGATAATGTACTAGGTTCACGGGGAAAACAAAAACATCACCTTTGTGTAATACCTTTGAAATATGACGGTTTTCAGTGTTTGATGTGACAAACCCGACTTCAAGACTGCCTTCAAGGACCATCAAGATTTCAGAAGCACGGGGATGTGTGTGGGGTGGTTGATCCCCCATGGTGCATAATCGATGCGAGCCAAAGAGATACCCAAAGTGTTGAGTCCGGGCAACTGTGCCACGCTAACCGGTTTTGCCCCAAACCCGAGTGCGTTTGAGGTGTTTGCCATCATGTGTAGCCCACTAAAGTAGAAGTCATTTGCTTTAACCGAACTTGGGTTTTTGCAAGCAAATCCATTCACCAAAACTGGTGGAAGAAATTTGTATGATCGATTATAAATTTGATATTTCAAACAAACATATAAGTAAAACAACGAAAAGAATTGAATGGCGTACCTTTCCCGTTCAAGTCCGCGACACAGAAATCTTGAAGAGGACTATGGTCTGCAGCCATGGCTAGCGAGAAAGCAAGAGCTAGAAGTGCGAATGAGCGAAAAACAATAGCCATTGACGCTCAAAAGTATATTGAATAGATTGTATATTGTTGTTGTGGATGGATTAATTTCTGGTTATATAGTGTAATTAATTGCCGTCCTATGAATATAGAACTGAAAGAGTCATGTTACGCAGGGACACAAACAAAAACGAAGGTTTTGTGGTTGTCAAGGTTATGAGCTCGCCAAATGGCTACTACATCTTTATACTTTTGTATAATAGATTAGTGGAAAATGATATTTTGATTTTTTAAATCAACCAACTATGATATTATATATATATATATATGTGTGTGTATGTATGTATGTATGTATCTTCATTTTATAGATGACTAATGTTTTTGTAGAACTAGTCATTCTATCCGCCCCACGTCGTTGCGGCATGATAACGTATAGATTACAATAGAGTATCCGGCTCGTTTCCAAATTAAATTTACGCCGATATGTATTGTGATTTGAATTTAAACCGTTGATGAAAACATATTATATTTGATCTGATTTTTTCCAAAACAAATTTATGCTAAAACATAGACTTATAATTGCTTCGACTTGTTTTCAAATTAACTTAGGTCGAAACGTAAAGTAAATGAAAATGTATTATATTTGACCCGACTCGTTTCCAAACAAAACTTACGTCAAAATGTAGACCAACCCTAAGGGTACATAAAAATAAACATGAAGGACCCAACTAATCTCTAAACAAAATTATGTCAAAACATAGACGTATGTCGGAACGTAAACAGTATAAAAACGTATATATAGTTAAGCATGTAAAAATTTTATTTTTGAGGGGGGGGGGGGGGTAAAGGATGGTGGGAAATTCCACCGACCTTTACTTTTAAGATATAGTTAATTATGTAGTTTTATTAATCATGTCCATTAAATCAATAATGTGTAAACATAGTTGATATACGTGTATAGGGTCCGGTTATTATGAAAGGTAACTTCTGCATAATAAAACGTCTAGAGTGTACTATGTTACATGTGAATTTTAGGGCAAATGTGTATGCATTTGTTTATTACAAATTAGACACGTCATTGTAATGATTAACACAAGATATGAAAATCATTCATTTTGTTAATCCGCTACACTTGCACAATTTGAATGGATGGTTGTAATGTTAGATCCAAGCACCTTTATTAGTGGTTTAGAAGAATGTTATAATTTATACAAACTTTTATAATTGTTTTAGACACACCATTGTAACCGGTGTAGACACACAACTATAAGCATAGTGCATCAACAATTATTATTTTATTTTTATGTTTAAAACTTTCTTGTATAGTTTAAGGATTTACAAAACACCCCCTGAACTTTATTTATTATTATTATTATTATTATTATTATTATTATTATTATATTATTATTATTATTATTATTATTATTATTATTATCGTTATCGTTATTATTATCGTCATCGTTATTATTATCGTCATCGTTATTATTATCGTCATCGTTATTATTATCGTCATCGTTATTATTATCGTCATCGTTATTATTATCGTCATCGTTATTATTATCGTCATCGTTATTATTATCGTCATCGTTATTATTATCGTCATCGTTATTATTATCGTCATCGTTATTATTATCGTCATCGTTATTATTATCGTCATCGTTATTATTATCGTCATCGTTATTATTATCGTCATCGTTATTATTATCGTCATCGTTATTATTATCGTCATCGTTATTATTATCGTCATCGTTATTATTATCGTCATCGTTATTATTATCGTCATCGTTATTATTATCGTCATCGTTATTATTATCGTCATCGTTATTATTATCGTCATCGTTATTATTATCGTCATCGTTATTATTATCGTCATCGTTATTATTATCGTCATCGTTATTATTATCGTCATCGTTATTATTATCGTCATCGTTATTATTATCGTCATCGTTATTATTATCGTCATCGTTATTATTATCGTCATCGTTAT
>JABSNV010001293.1:0-17500 GCA_024085815.1 Flaveria linearis | reverse complement strand
AAATGAAGACTTTGATCAATCTTGATATCCTCAATAGGCATGTGAAGTGATTCGTCAGCTAAACACTTCTTGAGGTTTGACACATGGAAAGTATCATGCACACTGTTAAGCTCTTGTGGCAACCTTAATCGTATGCCACCGGACCGATTCTCTCTGTGATCTCGAATGGTCCAATGTATCTCGGGGCTAACTTCCCCTTCTTTCCAAACCGAACGATCCCTTTCCAAGGAGAGACCTTAAGTAGCACTCGATCTCCAACGTTAAACTCTAACGGCTTCCGACGGTTGTCGGCATAGCTCTTTTGGCGATCTCGAGCAGCCTTAAGTCTATCTTTGATTAGGAAAATCTTATCGTTGTTTCTTGTATGATTTCAGGACTTGTTAGCTGACTCTCGCCAATCTCGGCCCAACATACAGGTGATCTACATTTTCGGCCATACAGCGCTTCGAACGGTGCACACCCAATACTAGTATGGTAGTTGTTATTATAGAAAACTCAATCAACGGTAGATGAGTATCCCAACTGCCACCAAAATCAATGACACATGCTCGTAGTATGTCCTCAAGCGTCTGTATTGTGCGTTCACTTTGGCCGTCTGTCTGGGGGTGATAGGTTGTACTCATGTCTAATCGTGTGCCCATCGCTTTCTGTAACGTCTGCCAAAAGCGTGAGGTAAGTCGACTGTCTCGGTCGGATATGACTGACATCGGCACCCATGCCGTGTCACGACCTCTTTGATGTACAATCTCGCCAGTTTATCCATTTTATAGTCTTCTCGGATAGGCAAGAAGTGAGCGGATTTAGTCAGTCGATCCACTACGACTCATATCGAGTCGTGCCCGCTTGGCGTTCTCGGGAGTTTGGTGATGAAATCCATAGTGATGTTCTCCCATTTCCACTCGGGAATTTCAGGTTGTTGCAATAATCCCGATGGTTTATGTGTTCAGCTTTGACCTTTGAACACGTCAAGCATTTGCTCACATATAGAGCAATATCTTTCTTCATACCCGCCACCAGTACAGATCCTTCAGATCGTGGTACATCTTGTCTGCACCGGGATGAACGAATATCGAGTCTTGTGTGCTTCATCCAAGACTAGTGTGCGTACATCTCCCCATTTGGGGACGCATATGCGATCAATGAAGTAATGTACGTCGTCACCCTTGCGATTCATCTGTTTATCCAACCCTCGGAATTCTTCTCCCGCAAGGTTTTCTTCTTTTAGAGCCTCACTTTGCGCACTTTGAATTTGAGCTTTTAAGTTCGTTTGAATAGTCAATCCCAAAGCTCTAACATGTAGTGGTTTTACACGTTCTTTACGACTGAGGGCATCAGCCACCACATTTGCTTTCCCCGGATGATACCGGATTTCGCAATCGTAGTCACTAAGTAGTTCTACCTAACGTCGTTGTCGCATGTTGAGCTCTTTCTGATTTAGGATGTGTTGAAGGCTCTTGTGATCGGTATAGATGATGCATTTGGTTCCATACAGATAGTGCCTCCATATCTTAAGCGCAAATACTACAGCGCCCAACTCTAAATCATGAGTTGTGTAGTTCTTCTCGTGCACTTTTAGTTGTCGTGAGGCATACGCAATCACCTTATCTCTCTGCATTAACACACATCCCAAACCTTGATGCGAAGCATCGCAATACACCACGAAGTCATCAGTTCCGTCCGGAAGGGACAGTATTGGAGCATTGCACAACTTTTCCTTTACATTTGGAAAGCTTGTTCTTGTGCATGTCCCCAATAAAACTTCTTGTCCTTCTGGGTTATCATGGTCAACGGTTGCGCGATTTTTGAAAAGTTCGCAATAAACCGTCTATAATATCCGGCCAATCCTAAGAATTGCCGTATCTCGGAAAGTGTTTGGGGTGTATCCCATTTCTTCACCGCTTCAATCTTGCCGGGGTCCACGTGAATTCCATCTTTATTAGCCACATGGCCCAAAAACTTCACTTCTTGAAGCCAGAATTCACACTTTGAGAATTTGGCGAAAGATTCTCTTCCCGCAACAATTCTAAAATTGCTCGAAGGTGTTTCTCGTGATCCTCTTTCGATCGAGAATAGATAAGTATATCGTCTACGAACACGATCACGAACTTATCTAAGTATGGTTTGCACACTCGATTCATCAAATCCATGAACACAGCTGGTGCATTAGTCAGCCCGAAGGGCATGACTAAGAACTCATAGTGCCCATAACGAGTCCTAAATGCTGTTTTCGGTATGTCACCCTCATAACTCTCAGTTGATGATATCCAGAACGAAGATCAATCTTGGAGAAATACGAAGCTCCTTGTAATTGATCAAACAAATCATCAATTCTAGGAAGAGGGTATCGATTTTTCACTGTCAACTTGTTCAACTCGCGATAATCGATACACATACAAAATGACCCGTCTTTCTTCTTGACAAATAGAACGTGCTCCCCATGGTGAATGACTCGGCCGAATGAATCCCTTTTCCAACAGCTCCTGCAGTTGGCTGGATAACTCTTGCATTTCAGATGGTGCTAATCGATATGGTGCTTTTGCTACCGGCGTAGCTCCAGGAACCAACTCGATGCGAAATTCTACCTGGCGTAGAGGAGGTAAACCCGACAAATCATCAGGAAATACTTCCGGATAATCTCGCACCACTGGAATATCTGCCAATTTGATGCATTCTTCCTTCTTTTCTACCACATGAGCCAGAGTGCGTAGCACTGCTTCCGTAGACATCGACGCGTCTTCATGCAGGAAATAAGCTTCAGAGTTCTTACTGGTCGTTCTCCTTGAATCTTGAGTACCTCCCCTTTAGGCATGGGGATTCGTACTACTTTCTCCCGACAAACGATCTCGGCTCCGTGCTTTGACAACCAATCCATTCCCACAATTACGTCGAAGCTCCCTAGCTCGAAAGGTATTAAATCTATGTCGAAGGCATGGTCCTTTAATATTATGGAGCACTATCTAATGATCTTATTTGCTTGTACGAATCTACCGTTGGCCATTTCTACGAAAAGCTAGTTTCTAGCCTACTCGGTTTCAAGTCAAGCATGTGTGCAAAATTAGAAGATATGAAGCTATTGTCTGCTCCCGTATCAAACAATATAGAGGCGAAGTGGTCGTTGAGAAGGTACGTACCCGTGACGACATTGGGATCCTGACAGGCATCATTGGCTCCAATGACGAAGGCTCGTCCTCTTGCAGCATTTCCTTGATTGCCGTGACCCGGGTTACCAGCTATGGCCTGCAATTGCTGCTGGTTATTGTCTTGTTGACCGGGTGCTCTGTTCAGTCGGGGCACGTGTTTCGGAAGTGATCGAGACCTCCGCATTCATAGCATGCCCTGGCATTGCTGGCGGGGTTAACCGCATTGATGGGCGCTACCAGGTTTGGCGCAATCCTACAATCCTTCGCCCAGTGACCCAAGCGCCTATAGTTTGTACATTCCCGACACGGCCTTGCTGGGAATGGTGATAGTTACACTTGTTGCACTTGGGGTGCGGTCCAGTGTAATCCTTCCTTTCTTGGGTTACAGCCACAAACTTCGGGCTGTTTTAGCCTTCTTATCGGATCTTCCAGCGTTAGACCCGAACTCCTTTCTCTTCTCGGTTTCCTTCCCCAGCAATCCGGTTCTCACCATTTTGTCAGTAAGAGCGCCAGCCTTCAAAATTGCGCTCTGGATTGTAGGAGGAGCAGCTGCTGTCACCAGTGCTCGGATTTGAGGCGCAAGTCCCCAAATGTACCTCTCGATTCTTTTTGATTTCGGTGTCACCAGATGTGGCACCAATCTTCCAATTCATGGAATCGATCGGTGTAGGTTGCGTGCCCAGCTCCCACCATAGCGTGATTCCAGAATTCTTGCTCGAGTTTTTGCACCTTATTGAGAGGACAGTATTCCTCAGAAATTAATGCTTTAAACTCATCCCAGGTCATCTGCATTGCAGACTCCCTTCCTCTAGCCTAAACCTGCGTGTTCCACCAGTTAATGCCTTGCCTTGCAGTGAGCAGGTGGCATATTTGATCCGTTGACTGTCGAGGCATTCACTAATGTCGATTACTGCCTCCATCTTCTCGATCCATCTGGTCAAGGCTATCGCTCCGCCTTTCCCATCAATTCGTGGGGTTTGCAAGCCACAAATTCTTTATATGAGCATCCTTGTTTGGTATGGTTGACACCAGTTTCGTTTCCATTTGTTCTGTCAATGCCAGTATCATCCACTACCCCTTGGTTATGTTGGCCATTGGTGTTATGATCCCTGTGGAGAGGATGATTCAGCAGGGTGTCGCTTACTTGCGTCACAATGGTAGGAACCAATGCAGCTAGCTGCTAAGCAATCATAGCAGCTATATCAGGATTGCCAGTTTCCTGATTATTGTCGGCTGGAGCACCACCAGTTCTTGATGGTCTACCCCTTCTCCTGTTTTGCGGGGCTTCAGCTTCTTGGTTGGTTTTGCGTGTGACTCTTCTAGGCGTCATTTTCTAACTACAGAAAGATGTGAACTTTAGTCACCGCATGATTTCACTCATCAATTCCTAATATCCTATGCTTCGGTCCATTAAGATCATTACGTAGCCCAGTTTAAACACATTCTTAGTATACCGATGATGTTTATATATAGGGTTCCCCACAGCGTTCCCACCACATCCACGATATACCTTGAATGACGCTTAAACTAGTTATATAACATCCTAATTTTCCTTAGCATAATCCTAAAGAATAACATATTGTATGTGTAGAGAGTATCATTACTCCTCTACATTCATGTAATCCACTTTCATTATAAACATTAATCAGTAGTTACTGAAATGTTAAATGGAGGAATATCTCATAAGGTCAATATGATTGGAAATACCATGAAGGCTTTAAGTAGGACAAGACTTGAGTAAATGATAATGTTTGATTGCCTTCAACAAGGTCTTACTAGAATTATGACCCTAGCACCCTAGGGTATAGAATAGAAACTTGTGATACTCATGATCGTTACCTCATGGTAAGATTAGCCAAACTTCTCATGCATGGTGAATTGCAATTACGTGTGCACCCGTAATGGTAATTTACCTTGCATGATCACCCTTAGCTTCACTTACCCCAAGTTAACATTATAGTATATTTAGATTCAACAAGCACAAATTATATGATGTCCTCCTGTCCATGAGCCAATAGTATTCCAATAGTAGCATGTAATAGCAAGTAAGCATATGCACATTATGTCTAATGATAACTGCATATCCGTCATACTTTCAGGATTTCAGTCATAACCATGATAGGGTCGGATTCAATATCCGAGATCGACGCTACGCGTGATCACCGAAGTTCCCTAATAATATGATGTTGTGCGCATACAGCGTAAAGTTCTAGTATCAAAGTATCCCATGGAGAAAGACTAAGAGTAATAATGTCTTCCTCGGGATGTTCAGATAACATGTGTATATGTATAAAATCAAGTACGTAGGAACATACCTGTATATTAAGTTCATAGACTTAATATACTTGACCCATTTGCCTTGTAGTTTGTGTATTGACCATAGTTTATCACTCATCCCAGAAATCCCCAGGTAGCGTAACTGGTCTCGCAATGAGATTTATACGAATACGCTTGCCTTAGCCCGAAGGCCTTTTTGCCAGGAAATCCAGAATACAGGTGTCTATATGTCACACAAATCGTGAAGAATATTTAGGTAAAATCAAATGCACACAATTCCTAGCATGCATTCTATATGAAGGTTCTTAGGTTATAGTCTAGGTCGAATTCTCCACCCAATTCTCTATAACCAAGCTCTGATACCAATCTATCACACCCTCGCTTAGAGCGGAAACACGAGGATGCGACGGACGGATCGTCATAACACTTGGTTTGTTTACGGAGACATAATACATGCAAAATCCTCGTGTCATGACTTCGTCCGACACAATGGTGACTTGTGTCGTGGTTAGTCAGTTCCACGACTATCATAGTCTTATTGATTCTAAATCCAAATACATAGATTTCACAAATGAAACAAATGACAAACAATACTAATGCAAATCTATTGAAATCCTGAGGGTCTCTGCTAAGGCATCTGCTCTAGCTATCCTCTCTGATTATTTTCACCTGAAAAGATATGCTCAAAAATGTCAACAATAATGTTGGTGAGTTCCGCAGGTTTAAATTGAAAACATGTAATTGATGATGTATAGAATTTGATGTGGAATCATACTGTTATAAGCAGCAAAACCACATACATGTGTTTTAGACAACCAAACCTAATGACGTTATGCATACAAATTAGACGGAATATATTCAACCATGGCCTGATTGCTGGCAGCTGTGTTGGTAACTCGCAAGTTAACCAATCGTCGATGGTGGGGTGTCAACCCAGTAGTACTACCAATACCTAACCGCGGGTTCTCAACCGGGAATTAATGATTGTAAGATGATCCATAGAATAACACCATGTATGTATACAAAACAGTATCACGTTGATTCCAAGTATGAAAATTAATATATGATGTACAGCATTGAAAACGGGTGAGCATACTTTTCCTCCATTGATTGAAAACATTAAAAACTTGTATAAGCATAAAAGGGGCCACGAAACTCACCTTGAATTGACGTAATGCACTAAGACTTTACAGAATAAAGCAATGCACGATCAAACACGATCAATACCTATTATTGATTATAACTAAGCCTTTAAAACATATTCAGCGCGAATAGATATGTTTGGTTGAATTCGAGTCGGTTCGGTTTGACTCGTACACGATTAGATATATGTATTCAAGTTTGATTATAAATTTAGTGTTTCTTGGGTTTAATATCTGTAATGTTTAGATATATTATGTATAAATTCGTTGTAATATTTTGAAATATTACTTAACATTGCTTACGATTACATATATAACTTATAATTACGTTTGTAAATAATTTATGTATATTTTCTATGATTTTTCCATGATTATTTTATAATTAATTATGATATAATGCCTATTTTTATAAAAATGATTATTTATAATATTATATATAATATTTTATAAAGATTTTTAAGGTTTTTAAATAAAATAATTTACAGAAATATTTATGTAATCTTTTAAATAAGAAAGTTTATAAAAATTATTTTTATAATTTTTAAGAATTTTTATATATTTTATTGAGGCTTAAAAAGGTTTTTAAAAATAAATGGCAGAGGCTCGGGTTCGAACCCGGGACCTCTAACCCAAAATCCCACGCACCAACCAGTGAACCAAGGCATCCAGCCGCGACAGAACTCTGTTTCGTTTGTTTTTAAGCATGGTTTCCCCATTTCCCCCAATTTCCTATAAACCCTAATTCGATTTACCCGAAATTGAATCCCATTCGATAATGTTAATACAATTAATCTTGGGGCTTTTGATCCCTAAGTAGAACGAGTATAATGATGCTTTCAATTACCTGATTTAGGTTGATTTGATGGTAAGAACAGATAAGAACAGGTCGCGGCAGAGGAGGAATCGGTTCGAGCTGATTTTGTTGATGATACTTCAATTAATTGCACAGACATTTCTAGGGTGATGATAACGAAAACCCTTTATCAATTTTGATTGAATGTGGTCAAAATTGGGGTTTGGTAGAGTTGCAGGTTCGACGAAGATGATGATCTATTTCAGGGTGTTTATATGTTTGTGATTAAGATTGCAGATTGCATTAGATTTATAGGTTGATAAGGTTCGAGTTGATTGAATTATTTTGATTAAAGTGATGTTTTAGTGGGTGATTTAGCCGTTGAACGGTCGGTAAATAAAGTGGATAATTTATAGTCGTTAATCGACCGTTTCTACGCGTTTGAGGGGTGCATTGGGTTCGAGTCTTGTCCACGAACGAATTGGAACCGGTTTTGTGTTTTAAAATCGAGTATTTTGGGAGATTTGGCCTTCGCCGGAGCTCGCCGGAGCTTTGGCCGAACTTGGCCGGAAAATCGGGGTTTGGGCGGGTTGGTTTTGAAAATTGCAGAGTTACACAAATGGTCCCTGTGGTTTTGATATTATTATTTTATGTTTAAAACTTTCTTTTATAGTTTCAGGATTTACAAAACACCCCCCTGAACTTTATTTATTATTGTTATTATTATTATTATTATTATTATTATTATTATTATTATTATTATTATTATATTATTATTATTAACACAAATGTGTGTACGGGAAATTCAACTAAAACGAAATAATAAGTAAGTAAGGATAGTTAATACATACGGAATGAGTACACGATGATAATTCGGTTAACACGATAAATAGACTATGACATATGTGAGGATCGTTAATACACACGGTGAGTTAACGAGCTTAGTGTAAATTGACAGACCTACCGTGACAGATGCTACACAACATCACATTCACCACATGATCTTCAACAAGAAGAATCTTAGGTTTCTTTTCTGATTTGGGAATATCTTGAATGTTTCTAGAACTTTGTTCATCAAATCCATCTGTATCATCTGAGCTGTCACACTAATGTGAAAGTAGACCCACAATGTTCTTTGCTTGATATCGTGAGGTGTCACATCAGTGTTTGTTCTGTTGGACCAAAGAACCAATGAGCCAAGATCAGGAAAACCTCTAAGTCCCACATGCCACTGCAACAACTGCTGAAGACTCCCATCAGTTACAGTGTTTCTCTTGCTTGAATGTCAGACTCGAGACATCTGAAGACTCCCATCAGCTATTGTTTCTCTTGCTTGAATGTCAGACTCGAGAGCATCTTAGCTCCATCAGCTGTTATGACAAAGTCTGAAGAACAAAGTATGAAGATCAAAGAACTGAAGATATCAGCTGAAGAAGACTCCAAAGTACTGAAGACCAAGTACTGAAGTCTGAAGTACTGATCTTACAAGTACTGAAGACTTCAAGTACTGAAGACAAGTACTGAAGAATCAAAAGCTGAAGAAATAAAGAACTGAAGACCTTCTACTGAAGCACAAAGTCTGAAGACAAAGACTGAAGACAACAACTGATGATATCTACTGAAGTCATCAGTTGTTATATCATCTGAAGCCAAGTCTGAAGACCAAGTACTGAAGACTCAGAGTTTGTCACAACAACTGAAGAAGTCTTCTTCAGTTGTTGTGGTGGTTTTTCTTTTTCAGTAGTTTTATTTTGTTTCAGTAGTTGTACAACAACTGAAGAGCATGTTCTTCAGTTGTTACAGTATCAGTAGTTATAAACGACTGAAGAGTTTGTTCTTCAGTCGTTGTAGATTTCAGTAGTTTACTTTTGTCAGCACTTAGGAACTTTTGTAAGAAGAATGTCATTGTTGACATCTTCAGTAGTTTTATGTTTTTGACAGTTGTAATTTGAATATTCAGTGATGTCAGAAAAAGGACATCAACCCATCCTTTTGCCGCCTATAAAAGGATGGTAACCATACAGTTTTAATTGCCGAAACGTGCGACCAATAGAACATTTATTGTTTCGCAGAACTCTTCTCTCTTTATGTTTATGCTTTAATTTGAAATATCTTTTATGTTCTTGCTTTAATTGCTAATTAATGTGCTAAATCCGCTGCAAACATAATCTAATTGATCAACCGAGAGGCTGATCCTGTCAAATGGTATCAGAGCAGGTTAATCATTGATCGATTTCACTATTGATCATTTGAAACTGCTCTTTTGATCTCTCAGTTTGATCGAATTAGCAATTTGCAAGAATTAGCCATAGAGAGTGAGTTTCTGCTGTTTCCGGCCAAAATCTTGAGGTCTTTTGGTGGTTTTGAGTTACTTTTGTCGTGTTTAAACTTGTTTTTGACCAAAACCTGAGATGACAACACCAACCATGATCCTCACAATACTGGTTTCCGCAACCAAGCCTCCGATGCTGGTTAGGAACGATATAACTATGGCAAAGACGTATGCTACACCACTTGGCTGTCAACAGTGCTGGTTGTTGGAAGTCAGTGGTGCATGGGCCATACAAGCCTATGGTGAGCGTCCCGGAATCTAATGAACAGTTGCCAAGAACCTGAACAATATCGGACGAAGATCTAAAGCTGTTCGAAATTGATGCTAGAGCCCATGGAATTTTAACCATGGCCATTCCAAACGAGATATATTCAGGGCTCTTGCATCATGAGTCTGCTCATGACCTATGGGTTGCTCTAAAGGAACAATTTGGAGGAACTGATTCGGTCTTAGCAAACAATAGGGAAATCCTTGCCCAACAATATGAGACTTTCTCATACAGAAAGGGTGAGACTCTGACCCAGCAGTTGAGCGGTTCTCTTGTTTAATCTCTGAGCTGAAGATGGTTAAAAAAGAGTACTCCAAAAGCCAGATGAACAACAGGTTCCTCAGGTCATTGCCTGAGAGATGGGACACATATACCATTGTCCTAACGCTCCAGTGCTGACCTGGACACTCTATCTCTCACCAACTTCATGGGAAATTGCTCACTTTTGAGAGAGAGGTAGAGCAAAAGAGGAAGTTGTCATCTTCCGGCAAACTTGCTGATGACTTTGTCCAAGGTAATGCTGCCTTGATAAGTCATGAGTCAGAATATGCTTCATCAAAAGTTCTTATGATGAGCATATTGATTTCTCTACCAACTCAGAACAAGCATTTGTTGGTGTTAGTAGTTCAGGAGGTGGTGGTGACAACTTGGTTTTCTGATGGAGGATTTGAAGGGCATTCCAGATGATGATCTGAAGAGATGGATATTTTTGAACCAAATGGCAATGATAAATATCCGCTCTCAGAAGTTCTACAAAAGAACTGGTAGGAAATTCCCAGGACTCTCTGGCAAAACCAAAGTTGGTTTTGACAAGAGCAAGTTGAGGTGTCACAAGTGCCAAAGGCTTGGACACTTTGCAAGAGAGTGTAGATCATCTGGATCTAACTCATCTGCACCCTTTGTGACTTTTCCCAGCAATAGCTCACAGCACAAAGGGCAACCTTCCTACAGTTCTACCCATCCATCTCAGGCACAGGCACACCTGCTTATTTTGTGCCACAGGGTCATATGCCTTATCCTTACCCCTGTTACTACATGCCTCAGCCTGGTCAAACTCAAGCACCCCCGCTCAACCACCTCATGCTCTTCCAGAGCCTCATTCTTCCCAATCTCATCACCACACACAACCTCAACAACAAAGCTTTTTCACCCCAACTGCTGTTGACTGGAGTAGTCTACCAGAAGAGCTATCTGGTCAGGAACCACTACTCCAGTGCTGGTCAACATGGTGGTGATCAACTTTTGGAAATCTTGCTCTGATGGCCCTTGATTCTGCTGAAGGGTCATCATCCAATGCCTCATCTCAGGTATCCACTGAGGCAAAAGCCAAGCTTTGTTCAGAATCATGCATAGCAGCATTTGCTTCTATTAGAGAAGCAAATGTAGCTTTAATAGATAAAATCTTGAGCTTGAGCAAACAATTTCCAAAAGAAAAGCTGATTTTGAGGCTGTTCTAAAAGATAAAAATGATGAGATTTACAAGCTTAAATGCCAAATCAAAGATGATAAGCTAGGGAAGATGTACTTCTAGAGAAGTACAAAGATCTCAAGGAAACTCTTGCAACCACCCAAGTTGAGTGTGATCGATGGGTGCAATCATGCAAGGTTTTGAAATGCTTCTTAGCAAGCATCAGCTTCCAATGTGAAGTTTGGCATTGGTTATAATCACACTGCTCCTCCCACAGACTTCATTTCAAGAGCAGAAGTTAATCTGATGGGGAGAGCAATAACCAATCCTTCTCATCATGTGACTTACTATCCTCTGAATCAGCATCATCAGAGATAGACTGTCACATGACCAAAAGGCTGATCAACTCAGGAGTGTCACTAGAAGTACTGAAGGTACTGGAGAGCAAGTGACAACATCTGAAGTTCAAACCTCAAATACTGTTAGCACTAAAGAGAAGAAAACTAACAGTAGGAAAGGTTTGAAAACAGCTAGAGAGATACCAGGAAAGCAGGCACTAGAAGAAAGCTGCTAGTACTGATGACAAACAGCTGAAGAACAAGTCTTCAGCAGTTAAATCCTCTTCAGCTGATGATCAGCATAAGATGAAGAAGCCATGTGAGATATTGGCTTGTTCAATCATCTTACTGATGATTGCTGGTACAAAAGGGTTTCCAAACTCAACAGAAGGAGAAAATTACTGAAGCATCAATAAAATGAAGAATGAGTTTGAAACCAAGTTTGTATTAGCAACATCCAAGCCTGAAATCCCTAAGCCCAAAGCTAAATCTAAAAGAAGGTAGGTAACTCAGGCAACAGCTGAGGTTGCTCAGAAAAAGATGGTACAACATAGGAACTCATCATCAGCAAACTCCAATGTGTCTGAAGAGCTGAAAGCCCTATCACAGAATCAGACACAATTGGTGATGATGGTTCAGCAGCTAGTGGGAAGTCAACCACCACTTAGATGCTCCTGTGTTGAAACCACAAAAAGGAAGTCCAGCCAAAGGTTCCTCTTCTGTACCATCTTCTTCACCTCAAGCTGTCACACACACACACACACTGTTAGTGCTGCACCTGTAGCTGAGAACAGACCCAAAACCAAGCAGGTTTGGGTCTCCAAGACAAACTAACACATGGTTGTGTTGCAGGATTCTTCAACATGCCATAGAAGCATCTGGTATGTAGACAGTGGAGGATCCATGCACATGACAGGAAGCAGCTCCCTTCTTAATGACTACTCTCAAGGAAAGAAGGATTTGTTTTCTTTTGGCAATGATGCAAAGGTTACATCATCGGAAAAGGCTTTGTTTCCAACGGGGAAATAAGTTTGATGATGTTAACCATGTGGAGAATCTCAAGTACAACCTCTTGAGTGTCAGTCAAATGTGTGAACAGGCCATGTTGCCCTTTTCACAAGCCAGAACTGTCGGATTCTGTCATCCAAAGTTCTGAGTTTGATTGACAAGGCATTGGATGAACACACTCTCCTGAAGGCCAACAGGACAGGAAGATGTATGCCTTAGATCTTTCCAAAAAAGATGGATCTAAAAGGCCATCCTTGCCTATTCTCCAAGGCATCTCCTCAAGAGTCTACACTATGGCATAGAAGGCTGGGTCATGTAAATTTCAAGAACATGAATCAGCTTATAAGCCATGTTTAGTAAGAGGATTGCCTCTGAAGGAGTTCAAGTGTGAAGATGACTGCACTGCTTGCTTGAAAGGAAAACAACACAAAGTTTCATTCCCTTCAATAGAAGAACCAAAGTCCACTGCCTGCTTACAACTTCTGCACATGTCTCTTTGGTCCTGTCAGAGTAATGAGCATGGCAAAGAAGAAATACTGCCTGGTAATTGTGGATGATTACTCTAGGTTTGTATGTACTTTCTTCTTGCACTCCAAGGATGAAGCAGCAAAGACAATAATGAACTTTGTGTTACAAGTAGAAAAGCAGTATTCCCTACAGGTCAAGTGTGTGAGGAGTGCAATGGAACAGAATTTAGAAACCACACACTGATGACTTCTACCTGTCCAAGGGATTAGAAGGCAGTTTAGCATTCCTAGAACTCCTGAGCAGAATGGAGTGTTGGAGAGAAAGAACAGGACCCTCATTGAAGCAGCAAGGTCAATGTTGGCTGACTCTGGGTTGCCACTGATCTTTTGGGCTGAAGCTGTAAATACAGCTTGCTATGTACAAAATAGAGCTTTAGTAAATAAGAGGTTGATGAAGACTCCATATGAAGTTCTTCATCATTTGCTCCTCTTATTTCATTCTTTAGAGCCTTTGGGTGTCCTTGTTTTATTCTCAACACTAGCAACCCACTCCATAAGTTTGCTAGTAAGGTGGATGCAGGGTACTTTGTTGGTTATTCATCAACTTACAAAGCATACAGAGTCTTCAACTGTAGAACCAAGGGGGTTGAAGAAACTTTGCATGTTAAGTTCAATGAATCTCCAAAGGACAAGATTCCACAAAACCCTGTGGAGTTGTTTGATCTGGACATACTGCAATATGTTCCTTATCAACCTCCATCTGTTGAGCCTGTCAACAGATCTCCACCTGGTGTACTGATGATGATGAAGTCAGTACTCACCTCTTCAGTTTAGTGACAACCTGCCTAAGTTCACTGAACCTGATGCTCCTGTAGCCTCAGCAGCTCCATCCACTACAAATGCTGATGAGATTTCTGCTTGCTCTACTTCTTCGTTTGAGCTGCCATCCTCTACATGGTTTCAGGAATCCCATCACCATCTGTTGCTGCTGATGAGTCTACAAACACTTGCACAGATATTATAGTTTATCAAGAGCTCAAGAATCACCCCACTTCACAATCATTGGTGATATCCATGCTGGAGTTTCAATCAGAATCAATTGTCCAACTTCTGCTTCTATGCTCTCTTCATCAGTCAGCAAGAGCCAAAGAACTATCATATTGCTTTAAGAGACAATGGATGGGTGGAAGCTATGCAGCTTGAGCTTCTTCAATTCAAGAAACAGCAAGTGTGGGAGCTTGTTCCATTACCCAAAGATAAGTGTGCTATAGGCACCAAGTGGGTATTCAGGAACAAAACAGATGAGAAGGCCAAATTGTCAAGAACAAGGCCAGACTGGTTGTCCAAGGTTTGCACAGGAGGAAGGCATCGATTATGATGAGACCTTTGCACCTGTGGCCAGACTGGAAGCAATCAGACTGTTCTTAGCTTATGCTGCCTTTCACGTCTCAAGGTTTATCAAATGGATGTCAAAAGTGCCTTCCTATATGGAAAAATAAGAAGAGGTTTATGTGTGTCAACCACCAGGCTTTGAGGACAATAAACATCCTGATTGGCTGTACAAGCTTGATAAAGCTCTCTATGGGCTGAAGCAAGCACCTAGAGCCTGGTATGAGACACTCTCAACCTTTCTTCTAGAAATAGTTCACTAGAGGCACCATTGATAAACCTTATTCATCAGATTGTGGGACAACATAAGCTCCTTGTTCAGATTATGTTGATGACATCATCTTTGCATCCTCTGATCCAAAGTTGTGTGATGAATTTACAAAGCTATTAAGCTAAGATTTGAAATGAGTGCTATGGGAGAATTACAGTATTTTCTGGTTTGCAAATCAAACAACTGGATGATGGAATCTTCATCCATCAGTCCAAGTATACCAAGAGTTGTTAAATAAGTTTGATTTACAATCCTGTAAGCCCTGTTCTACTCCCATGAGCAGCATCACACAACTAGATGTAGATCAGAAAGGTAAAGCGTTTGATGAAACCCTTTACAGATGTATGATTGGGTCCTTGATGTACCTTACAGCCTCTAGACCAGACATCATGTTTGCAACATGTGCTTGTGCTAGATTTCAGGCTGCACCTAAAGAATCCCATTTGATTGCAGTCAAAGGATCTTTAGATATCTGCAAGGTACCCAATCACTAGGTATTTGGTATTCAGCTGGGCATTCTTGCAATTAGTTGCTTTCTCTGATAGTGACTATGCAGGATGCAAAGTCACCAGAAAATCCACTTCTGGTGGTTGCCAATTCCTAGCAATTATTTAGTTTCTTGGCAGAGTAAGAAACAACCATCCATTGCTACATCCACCTGCTGAAGCTGAGTATATTGCTGCTGCAAGCTGTACCTCTCAAATACTGGCTTCAGAACCCACTTCTGGATTATGGCATTACTGAGACTAAGACTCCATTATTAATGGATAGTGCTTCAGCTCTCTGTATTGTTAAGAATCCAGTCCAGCACTCAAGGACCAAACATATTGAGATCAGACATCACTTTATCAGGGATTGCTGAGAAAGGTCTGATTGATCCTAAGTTTGTACCTAGTAATGATGCTTGCAGACATTTTACTAACCTTTAGATAGTGCCACATTCCAAAATTTGGTACTAAGGCTTGGTATGCTGCAGCTTGATTGATTTGACCTATGCTGGTACTCTTAGTTCACAACTACTGAAAAGCAAAGGTCAAATACAAGTACTGATGAGTAATTTAGTCTTCAGCTCTTTCACAACTACTGAAGACTAAAATGACTCAAAGTAGTGATGTACATTATTTATTGAAAAACACTGATGTAGTGGGTGGATTACAACTACTGATATATGATTTTCAAATAAATAGTACTGAAGAACAAATTTTGCTCATAAGTACTGATGTGTAATCTTACACAAATACTGAAGACAAAATTTGTTCACCAGCTCTGAAGAATATTCATCAGCACTTGTGAACATCTGATCACAGAGCTGAAGGCATAAATATTCACAAGAGCTGAAGGGTCAATGAAACATCTGAAAATCAGCCAAAGAGCTGATGAGTAAGTGTGGAGGCTAGTGTGAAACAACTGATTTGACGGAAAACAGCTGATGAGTAATTCTCATCACTGATAACAACAGCTTGCTGTTTCATACACAAACAACTGAAGGACAAAACCATGTCTTCAGTAGTTCACAACTACTGACATCAGTAGTTTACAACTACTGATGCTAACACCAAGTCCTCAGTTGTTTACAACAACTGAAGCATACCATGTCTTCAGTAGTTCACAACTACTGATCTCAGTAGTTTACAACTACTGAAGGCTAACACCAAGTCTTCAGTTGTTCCAACGTCTGAAGAAGAATACTAGGTCATCAGTAGTTACTACTGACGACTGACATTAACTCTTCAGACGTTCACAACATCTGAAGGACAAACCAAGGTCTCAGTAGTTTCAACTACTGAAGACTAATACCAAGTCCTCAGATGTTACAACCCTGAAGGTTAAAACCACGTCATCAGCTGTTACAACACCTATAACTAACACCAAACCTTCAGTAGTTTTCTTTCAACCTTTTCCTACCCTATAAATACCCACCTTCAGAGCATTTACTCCTCACTTGACCTAATCCTTCCAACCTCTGAAATTCCCATACCCATTAATGGCGACCATGCAACTGAAACCTCGACACAACTGTGTCGCCCACCTTACAAAATCGCCATTATGGCCCAGTTTCACCAAGCCGTCGATCTTATGCACGACTCACCATACAAAACAGCTTTTCTCTTGAACCCACTATATACAACCGACTCCTTGACGGAGTTTTGGACAATGTGACCGTCCAAACCGGAGAGCAGATGGCGAGGTCTCCCTCCGGTCCTCCGTCAATGGCAACCCGTGGTTATCACTCCAGCTACCCTACGCCAAACCCTAGAGCTGGAGGATGCCACTCACCCAACCAACTTCCTACCCCAAAGGTACCCTGGATCTCTCATTCACATCTCATGACTATCAGGGTAACCTCTCCGCCTCCACCTTTTGAAGAAACACTTCCCTGACCCTCAACGATTGATCTTCCACATGGTGAACGTGTGTCTGGCTCCCAAGACCTCTTCGTGGGACCAGATGTCCACAAGGTGGCAACAGGTATTGTAATTTTACTGATCTTTTATTTTTGGAACTCAAGGACATGGCACAAAACCTTTTTCTAACCGTTGGAACTTGTATCCCGGTTCATAATGGCCATGATCGAAACCAGCTTCAGGCTGAGGGACTAGTTGGACTGGGGTCCCTGCCATGGCTGTTCAAGCCGAGGTATACTCCAGGCACAACACTGACCAAACA